>BTHS01000023.1:105740811-105987758 GCA_036184385.1 Tokudaia muenninki | reverse complement strand
GAATTGAGTGTGTCAGCACAGATTGGAGGGCTAACTTTGATATCTGAGGACACTATACACATTAGTAAACCACTCCCTGTTACTTCTGAATCCTTAGGACTAGGGGTCAATGTGAGCTTTACACAGGAAGCCAAATAAAAGCAAATGAACAGATGACTCTGCAGTGTCGTTTGAAAGTCATACTAACCACCCTCCTTTGACTCAGAAAAAAATGTATTCAGTTGCATTTTATCCTTGCAGACCTTGAGAAACATGGAGAAATCCTTTTTTGTACTATATCAGTTTATTCTATTTCCACCTCCAGTCTCAACCTTCCGTCAAAATATATTGTATGTCTTACATTGCCAGTTCTTTGTTTCTATCATTCAAATTGCTCTAGACTTTCTGTGCCCTACAGAAAGTGACTCCGAAGTTATCAGTTGAGGCTGGATATTACAAGTTTGGAATTGAACTCCTCACTGTATGCATATTTTCCTTGTTTTTAATACCCTTGCTGTTCCTACTTCTCACACCTGTTCTCTTTGCACTTTACTCTTTAACTGTACCTTTTTGTTTGTCCAGTTGAAACTGTTGTCTTTGTTCAACTCCAGAGACTGTTTTATCACTGCCCTTAGATATCTCTAGTGTCTGTTCATACATTTAATTCAACAATTCCCTATACATTTCCCTGCAATTATAATATAAAATGGTTGAGTGTTGGAGATACAAAGATAAACAAGACTTGGCATGGAAACTCAGAATAGTACAGTGCATCCAAATTCCTAATAGTCTGGTAGCACATGATCCATCTCTTTATATGCTTACTTACTTACTGAAAAGATAAAGCTACAAAGTATATGAGTTATGTTTCTCTCGTGGCCTAACATGTATAAGAATGAATTTTATATAGCTGTTGTTTATTTAGCATAGGATTTTCCAGACATGTTTCTGAGTGAACCACCAGAACTAACTCAGTCTTTACAACACTTCATTCCCACTCACTCTACATTTTCCAGATAAGGAAAGTGACATACAGAATTAAAACACTGGTGAAATGCCATATAATAGTAATAGAAGTACGTGGATGCAATCAGAGATGAATCATCTAATGAGTCCTCCTTGCCTTTACTGGGAAGCATTCTGCCACTTCAAGCCTATAGTCAGTTTCCATTTTGCTTTGATAGATGAGTTTAAAACCTTTTGTATATAGGAATACTGCTTCTACTCTCATATATCATGGGTCTAAGAACTATGTCCTATGTCAGATGTATTTAGTAAACAACACTGTATTGGAGTATGACTACAGCATTGGGGTACATTTTTCCCATGACTATATTGTTTTTCCAGTGACAGGACTTGAGGTCTAGTAACAGCGTCCCTCTGGCCTACAAAACTCCATTAAAATATATATATGGTGAATATGTTAGATAGGGTTACAAGATATGGTCTGGATAATCCAACAATGGTTGTCTTATACCAGAGAACCTGAGAACTAAGTAGTTGCCTAGTCTATAAAGCTGGACAAATTCATGAGTGAAAGCCTACAGGATTCCTGAAGAATCTGAATAAGAACGGTTCTGGTATTAGTGAAGGAATGTAGCAGTGAAAATGCTAACTACAGCAAAGGCAAGCAAGCCAAAAGGAAGCTTTTTTTTTTTTTCTTCTATCTAGTTTTATCTGGACTGCCACCAAAGGTTTTGCAACTGTTTAAGTGAGTCTTTTCTGGTACAGAAAATCCCCCACAAGAATGCAGAGTGGCTTGCCTCATAGTTGATTCTAGATTTAATAAACATTGATGACCAGTGGACAAGGCATTTTTGATTTTTTATATTGTAGAGGTATGACAATATGTAGCCAACTGAGAGAAATCTCAGCAGCTACAGAGCTGTAAAAGAAATGTGGATCTAAGCCAGGTTCCTCTTTACAGACATAGAGTTGCAAACCAAGATGCTCTGTAGTGAGCTGGTTTCAAGCCAAAAGAAACACAACAGCATGATCCAAAGAAGCATGCTGCAGTCACATGGAACTGATTAAGATCATTAATTATTTATTGTTTATGTGTCATCAAACTAAGTGGCTTAATCTCTATGTGACCTCATCATTGAGATATGGTCCATGCAGATGCTAGTATGGGCTAGTATGTTAAGGAGTAAGGATTATATTAGTGGCAATTTTCTTTTTGTAAGTGTCCCTGGGAGGCTGGCATCCAAGTCATTTCTTCTAGATAACTCCTTTTGGTCAATAAATAATCAGTAATTCACAGCACTGTGTAAGTTTGAATGCTGACTCAGGCAGTGTAATAATTCTTCCACGACAAAAAATAGGTTTGATAGTGTGCTGGCTTGATGGCAGCAAGGTCAATTGAATTGGACTTCCTTCGCTCTCTTAGTAATCAACTTTATTCTTCAGGTCTGTCATAAAAGATTTAAAGAATTTTAATTACTTATTGTTTAGATAAGGAGATTTTATCTCACCTCATTTGCCAAAAATGTTTCAGGCAAGGACTAATGTCATAGTTATAATCTGTCGCTTTATTCATTTTAAAATGTTTTAACATAATTATAGATGGCATTTTAAATCTCTAAATGTTCTTTGCTCCAACATTCTCACCTCACTGTCTCTGCAAAATTTCATTACCTGTTCAGATTGCTCTATGCCCATGTGAATGAAATATATATCAAATGAAGTCTATAAACTGAGGAGTGTGGGGACAAAAGAAGACAAGAACAGGAGTCCAGCTTCAGTAAATTCTCAGGCTGCTATAGGGACAGACATGTTTACAAGAGTTGATGAATTATTTACTTCTTGTGTATTAATAAATAAAGCATTAGAATTATAATGCTTGCTCATGAAATACACAACATATGGGAAAATAGGAGGTATGCTGAATGCTATTAGAATTAACAGATGAAGAAAGTCATTTCAAAGAAATAAATTTAAGCAAGGACACAAAGAAAGAAAGGGAAAGAGCTTTATAAAGATAATGGATGTAGATATGTTTATGTGGATGAAACAGAGTAAGATGTCCAGGGTGGATTGAGGAATAAATATGTTGGAGTGATTGCCCTGGATCAAGATGCCAACCTGCCTGGAGTAGGATGAACTGGAGGGTGACTGGGATGCTTAATTTTGGTTGTAAATGTGACTGATTGAGAAGCACCTGAGGGACTCCAAATCCCAGCCCTGAGTGTGACTATGGAAACTTTCCCCAAAAAACAGTTAATCAAGTAGAAAAGACATTCTCTGAATGGGAGTGATACCAACCATGGGCTGGATATCAGGCTAAACTAGAAGCAGAAAAAAATGTCAAGAACTGTTTGTTACCCAGGAATTCCCTCTTCTTTCTGTCTGCTGAGATGCGTTGCTCTGCTTCCTTTTGTCTTTGCATTGGACAACTTAATAAACTATGAATTAAAATAATCTTTTTGTCTCTTAGGGTGTCTGTATCAGATATTTTCTCACAGCAATGAAAACTGTGGCTATCTTGATGATAGATCCCAGGAATTGTGAGTAATTGGAGGAAGTTCCACAGGGTAATAATGAAAACTGAATTTTAGACAGACATGATAATATCAAGTGCTCAAATGAATGGATCTGATGAGGCTTGATAAGAGGTGATGATATGGAAATGAAAGCTATTTTGGGGTAAAAGTGGGGTTACTGAAGACAGAAGATGTGGTGATACTAAGTTAGTAAAGGGAGAAAATTTTGCATGTACTTATAAAAGGACTCCTTGTTGACTAAAAGTGAAAATTAAGTCCAAAAGAGGACTCAGGAAGTATTAAATAATTATTGGTAAATAAATAGGTAAATATCTGGCCTCAGAGAAGCATATCTAGTGTTCAGTTTGGGATATTAATGGAAATCTTGAAGACAATCAGTTAATTTTATCAAAAGTATGTATTTATATTTTCTTTGTCCACAAAATATATTGAGTATTTAATAGAAACAGTTCTGGTTTTGTTTGTTTTGATTTTTAATGAAAAAAAACACAAAGTCTTGATTAAAACATGATTTGCACTGAAGCAATAAGACTCCAAATCAACTCTAGAATGGCCCATTTCATTATGGTTGCTAGATGATTTTGTGACTAAAGGTTAAGGCTACTAAACATAGAATGCTTGCCCTTTAACTCTGCAGCTGTTAGAAAGTTCAGAAAACCTAAATTACTAAGTTTCTTGTTCTTACCTTTGTCTTTATCCCTATTAATTCTATATTCAAGGACAAAATTAGAGAAAAAATATCTTAATCACTGGATTCTCCATACACAATTTCATCATCTGCCTAGTTAGGGCTTGAGATGTATTGTTCATTGTGAACTAAGCCCATGAAGGTTCCTCTGACTGTCTCTATCAATACCTTTGAACTCATGACCTCTAGCAATAGCATGATTATTCCAGAGTAGCTGAGCTCTCATTACTCTCAGCATTTATTACATTGTTACCAAAATATTGGTGTTTTTACTGTATCCATATTTACTCTGATATAAAAGAAAGTTTGGGATGATGGAATTAGAAAATGATTCATAAGCTGTAGACCTTAAAAAGTGATAATGTCTGTAAAATGCTTTAAGAATGTTAAATTTCATTAGATTTAATGGTAACATGCTGCAATTCTCAAATAGATGTTAGTAGTATAATATATTCCAATAGCTCTACCGATCAGAGTAGTGAGGAACAGCTGAGCAATCTTTAATGAAAATATTAAGATTCATTCTGATACACAAGAAACTCTAGACCAGGGGTGGACCTGGGGAGATTTAAGAAGAAACACACATACACACAGACACAGACACAGACACACACACACACACACACACACACACACACACACATAAGGGGGGAAAGAGAGAAGGGGAGGGAGGGAGGGAGAAAAGGAGGGAGGGAAGGAGGAGGGAGGGAAGGAGAGAGACACTGGAGTATGAATAGATGGAGAATATCCCAAGGATAGACCCCTCCAACTTGCTGATGCTTACTTAGCACCATAATTCAAGTGGTGATGAACATTTGTATGTCCAGGCCAATTCAATTATTACTTCTCAATTCAGGGATACATATGAATGGTAAGCCAACTCTTGGAGAATTTCCTGATATTATGCTATGATATCTCCTATCAGTCTGTACAATATGCTTTCTGACTGCTTATGACTTCTATAACTCTTCCTATCTGAAGATCTGCTCTTGCCTTTACTTTGCTTTGCTCTTTGAGGTATGGATCCTCACTAATCTGGGGATGATGTAAACATATGGATAGGTGGGTAGACACATAGACAATTTCAGTGTTACCTTGACTTCACCCACTTCTCATACATATTAGACAAATAGTTATTATAGTGAGATGTAACTTTTGATTTTTTCTGTAATGATCATGTTTTACTTCTTTATAAAATATTAGCATAATTTCTCTGTTTACTCAGCTTGTTTCATGAGACTTAGTTTGTTATAGTAAATAGTATAAGCCAATTTCTTCAAAATTAAAATCTGGCTATTATAAAGTTTTATTAATAGTGACAGCAATGACTGTGGTAATAACTTACTCACTGATTAATAATAATCATAACCAAATGTGTGGTTGAATTATCATTTTTACTTGTCTTTAAATGTGAACTTATCTGTTCTATGACAAAGGACTTCCTTTTTATAAGCAGGTGGATTTCAGTTTACTGCATAATCCTTATAACTGCATAATCCTTATGCATTCACTGTTATATAAAGCTTTACTCTGCTATCAAATGCAGATTAATTTTACATATGAAAATAAAGTTATTTATAACCTGTCAAAGTGAGTTCTAATTTAATTTTTATTTATTGATTAAAATATTTCTCATTTTTAGCTAAGACATTGCATTTTCTTTAAAGTTTACATCATCTTGAACCTATAAGTCTTTTTGTGTTCCTTGCTGCATGGAGTAGAGTAACCTAAAAACATTAATTGTGTCTCTATCAACCACCTGAATGTTAGTTACTCATGCTCATTTATATTCTTTTCTCTGCTTTATGACAGCTTCTAGTCCTAATTACCTTTTTTCCCTTTCTGTGGACATTGAGATACTGGGTAATGTAGTATTAATGTTTTAATAGTCCCCACATTGAGTTCCTTTTGACTTCAATTGTTTATGTTCCCCAATGAAAGATACACACACACACACACACACATATTTATATTTTAGTAAGACTTATGCAGCACAATAGCTGGGCAACTGCCTAAACTCCATGCTGTTAGAATTTACCTTCCACCTATACCTAAGTTGCTACTTACTAATTTCTGTGTTCTATCTTGGCTGCTCTTAACCCTCTGGGCCATTTTCTCTTGGGTCCTTTACATGGTGGCACTGCTTCTCCCTACTGCATAATCCTCAGGCATGGTATCTCTTTTTCTTCCTCCTCATCCTCCCAAGCCCAGGAACACTAAATCTCACCTCTGTCTTTCCTTCCCAGCTATTGACTGCTTGCATCTTTATTTACTAATCATATTTAACTAGGGACAGGTTTCCAGAAGCTGCATGCAGACCCTTTCATGAAAACAATTTGGGGGAACACAATTAGCATTAGAATATAAATAACTACTGTAGAGGCAACGAATTAGGTAGACAATGTTTATTTTGAGGGTGTGCAGGAGGGGGTCAAGTTCCTAATATGACTGTGGTTTTTGTTCTATTTTTTCCCTCTTCCTTGAGTTTACACTGAAAATCAGATATAGTTATTGGTTGAACTTAATTCAATGATGTACTCTTTGGTTTGACTAATTTTATTTAAGAATTTCTCCATGAAGAAATTATATTTTCTTTTTTTCTCAAAACTCAATATGCTTGGTTAGGTGGATACTCACTTGTCTTATACATTTTAAGCATTTTGAATGTTTTTCTCTTCTATGATACAAAGGCTTATGTAGACTATATTTGCTATGTAGACTAGAATAGACTGGAATTGGAGTAATCTTTCTGCCTCTACCTCCTGAGTGTTGTGATTACAGGTATACATCATCATACCAGTTTAAATTACAACTGAAATTTTCCTCATTTCCTTCTAGAGGGTTCATTATTGGGGAATAAGTAAAGCCCTTCATATTGTTGTTTTGCATGGTGCTACTTGATGAACTATTTTGTCAGGAATGAAAAATCTTTTAGTGAAGAATTTAGAGTCATTTTATAAGAGGGTAGTATAGTATATTCTACAAGTTTGACTGATATTTTATATTATTTGTTTCAATTTACTCCTCTTATTATTATAGTACTATATTAAATAGCAGCAGTGAATAGACATTCTTGTCTCATTCATGACTTCATTTTTCCCAAGCATAATGTTGACTGTAGGTTTTTCATATATAGTATTTATTATATTAAGGTAGTACCTTTTTATATCTAATTCCTACTGGTCTTCTATCATGAAGGAGTGTTGAATTCTGTTGATAGATTTTTCTGCATCTGTGAAAAGGATTATATTATGTGTTTACCCTTAATTCTATTTATGGTCTCTTTTATATTTCATGATTTGCTTTTTTTCCTACTTTCTATTTCTGTGATAGACACCATGACCAATAGCAACATGGGAAAGAAATAGTTTATTTGTATTTAGTTGTACCATATTTCATCACCAAAAGGAGTCATAGCAGGAACTTAAGCAGAAGTAGAGGCAGGAATTTTGGATGAGAGTTGCTTACTGATTTGCTCACAGACTTGCTGACATCCAGCTGTGTGTGTGTTTGTGTGTGTGTGTGTGTGTGTGTGTGTGTGTAGTTGAGTAATATTGAGTCTATGATGATCAAGAATATTTTCTATAGTCTTTTTCTTGTGTGTTCTAGATCAATTTTAGAATTTGCTAGAAAGCCTCCCTTCTTATTCTATTTTATTTAATCACTTGACAACATTAGTGAGTTCTTCATTCATCAGTAAATGGACCTGGTTATGGGTTTTCCATTGTTGAGTGATATTTTATTGTATCAGATTCATTATATGGATATTTAGCTCATATTTGCTCAATTTTTGTAGAAAAGATGTTTAAATTTGTAACAAGTTGTTTTATATTTCTATTAAATTTAATTATGTATTCCCTTTACAACCCAATATCAGCACTTTCTCCCCTACCAGTACCCTCTCACACAAGTACTCGCCCCAATTTCACCTTCTTCTTCTCAAAAGAGAAGCCCCCACTCAGTGTTTCCTTCCCTCCCCACCCCCCCACACACAAATCATTTGCTTAAGTAGTAGGTTCATCCTCTCCTACTACTACTACAGTCAGACAACGCTGTCCATTTAGGGGTGCAAGATCCACAGGCAGACAGGGAGCAGTCTCAGGGACAACCCCTGCTCCAGTTATTGGCGAACACATATAAATACCAAGCTGCTCATTATTAATAGTGTCAAGGATGGATCATTTTGAGGGAAGTCATAGGTTGACAATTCCCTCCATCTCTGTTCTGTGTTTGCTTCTGCACATTTTTCAGGCGGATACATTTTGGGCGGGTTGCTGTCCTTATCCTTCTACTGGGAGTCCTTCCTGGCTACAGGAAGGGGCCAAATAAGGATACATATCTCTCACTGCTGGAAACCTCAACTAGAGCTGCATAGACCCTCTGAGAAAGAGAGGTTTCTTTCTCAGCCCTTTTATCACTTATTTAGAGGAGGGCTACTTATTTCTTTTAGTTAACTTTGTATTTACCCACTTTGCTGAAGGTATTTATTAGCTATAAGAATTCTCTGGTAGAATTTTTGGGGTTGCTATCATAACATCTACAAATAGTGAAACTTTGACTTCCTTTTGATTTGTATTTCCTTGATATCCTCTAGTTTTCTTATTACTCTAACTAGAAATTCAAGAACAAAATTGAATAGATATAGGAAGAATGGACAGTCTTGTAAGTTCTCTAAGTTTCTCTCCATTTAATTTGATATTGGCTATTAGCTTGCTGTATATTGTCTTTATTGTGCTTAGTTATGTACTTTTTATGCCTATTCTTTCAAAGATTTTTATCATGGAGGGGTGATAGATTTTGTCAAATGTTCTTTTCTGCATCAAGTGACATGATCATGTGTTTTTTTCTTTCATTAGTTTATATGGTAGATTACATTGATAGATTTTCATATATGGAACCACGTTTGAAACACTGGGATGAAGCCTACTTGGTCATGGTACGTGATTTCTTTGATATTGTTTTAGGGTTTTACTGCTCTAAACAGACTCCATGACCAAGGCTACCCTCATAAAGGACAACATTTAATTGGGACTGACTTTCAGGTTCAGAGATTCAGTCCATTATCATCAAGATGGGAGCATGGCAGCATTCAGGCAGGTATGGCACAGGAGTAGCTGAGAGTTCTACATCTTCATCCAAAGTAAGCCAAGGTGTAGACTTCTTAGCTGTTAGTAGGAGAGTTTCGAAATCAGGCACCATAATGACACAGGGGCACAGCTACTCCAGCAAGGACACATCTCCTAATGTTGCCACTCCCTGGGCCAACCATATTCAAAGTACCACAGATTCGATCTTGGATTCAGTTTGAGGATATTTTACTGAGTATTTTTACAACAATCCACAAGGAAGATTGGTCTGAAATTCTCTTTATTTGTCGAGTTTGTGTGGTTTAGGTATCAGGATGACTGTGGCCTTATAGAATGATTTTGACAATGTTCCTTCTGTTTCTATGTTGTGGAACACTTTAAGGGAGTATTGGTATAAGCTCTTCTTTGAAACTCTGGTAGAATTCTGTGATAAAACTATCTGTCCCAGGGAATTTTTTGGTTGTAAGGCTTTTAATGATTGCATCTATTTTGTTAGGGGTTATAGGACTATTCAAATGGTTTACCTGATCTCTATTTAGGTTTAGTAATTTGAATATTTCAAGGAAATCACCCATTTCATTTAGAGTTTTCAATTTTGTAGAGTATGGGCTTTTGAAGTAAGACTTAATGGTCCTTTAAATTTTCTCAGTGTCCCTTTTTATGTCTTACTTTTTAATTTTGATTTTGTTGATTTGGATTCTGTCTTTTTGCCTTTTGGTTAGTTTGGCTGTTTATCTTGTCAATTTTCTCAAAGAATCAGCTCTTGGTTTTATTGATCCATTATATTTTTCTCTTTGCTTCTAATCGATTGCTTCAGCCCTGAGCTTATTTCCTGCCATTCTCCTGAGTGTTTTTGCTTCTTTTTTTCTAGAGGCTTTGGATATACTTTTAATTCATTAGTCAGAGAATGCTCCAATTTCTATATGACAGAACTTAGCACTAGGAACTTTCCTCTTAGCACTGAGGTCATAGTGTCCCATAACTTTGGGTATGTTGTACATTCATTTGCAATGAATTCTAGAAAGTCTTTTCTTTCTCACTCTCTTACTTTCTTTCTCTTTCTTTCTGTCTGACTTTCTTTCTTTCTTTCTTTCTTTCTTTCTTTCTTTCTTTCTTTCTTTCTTTCTTTCTTTCTTTCTTTCTTTCTTTCTTTCTTTCTTTCTTGTTTCTTCCCTGACCCAGTGTTCATTATGTAGAATTGTAGTTGTTCAGTTTCCATGAATGTAGAGGTTTTCTGTTGTTTCTGTAGCTGTTGAAGTCAAACTTTAATCCATGGTGATCTGATAAGATGTACTGGGCTATTTCAGTCTTCTTGTATCTGTTGAGGTTTGCTTTGTGACAGATTATATGATCAATTTTGGAGAAGGTTCTGTGAGGTGATGAGAAGATGGTGTTTTGTGTTTGGGTGACATGTTCTATAGGTATCTGCTGGAATATTTGATTGATAACCTCTGTTAATTTCATTATTTCTCTATTTACTTTCTATCTCATTGACCTGCCCATTGGTGAGAGATAAGTGGGTTGTTGATGTTTCCTACTATTAACGTGTGGGGTTTGGTGTGTGATTTAAGCAGTAATAATGTCTCTTTTAAGAATGTGAGTGGCCTTGTTTATGGGGCATAGATGTTCAGAATTGAGATGTCCTTTTGGTGGATTTTTATTTTGATGAGTATGAATATACCCAGAAGATGCTCCAACATGCAATAAGGACATATGCTCCACTATGTTCATAGCAGCCTTATTTATAATAGACAGAAGCTGGAAAGAACACAGATGGATACAGAAATTGTGGTATATATACACAATAGAGTACTATTCAACTATTAAAAACAATGAATTATTGAAATTCTTAGGCAAATGGATGGAACTAGAAAGTGCCATCCTGAGTGAAGTAACCCAATCACAAAAGAACACACATGGTATACAGTCACTGATAAGTGGATATTAGCCCCAAAACTCCAAATATGCATGTTATAATTCAAAGACCACAGGAAGCTCAAGAAGAAGGTAGACCAAATGGGGGTGATTTGGTTCCTCTGAGAAAGGGAACAAAATAATCACAGGAACTACTATGGAGACAAGGTGTGGAGGAGAGACTGAAAGAAAAGCCACCCAGAGACTTTCCTACCTGGGGATTCATCCTATAAACAGTCACCAAACCCTGAAACTACTATGGATGATGAGAAGTGCATACCAAAAGGAGCCTGTTATGGTTGTCCTTTGGAGGGGCTCTGCCAGAGCCTTACAGATACAGAGGCGAATACTAGCAGCCAACCATTGGACTGAGCACGAGGTTCACAATGGAGGAGTTGGAGGGCAAGCTGGAGGAGTTTTGGGGTGGGTTGCAGTCCCATGGGAAGAATGACAATGTCGGCCAACCAGACACCCCAGAGCTCCCAGGGACTAAGCCATCAAACAATGGGGACACATGGTTCCAGCCAAAAGATTGGCAGAGGAATGCCTTGTCAGGCATCAGTGGGACGAGAGGTCCTTGGTCCTGTGAAGGCTCAATTAGAGGCCCCAGAGTGGGGAAATTGAGTGGGGGTTGTGGGAGTGGGTTGGGTGGAGGAACATAATCTTGGAGGCAGGAGGTGGGAGGATAGGTTTGGGAGTTTTCAGGGAGGGGGAAACTGGGAATGGGTATAACATTTAAAATATAAATGAAGAATATATTCAATAAAAAAAGACAGTGATTGGCCTTGTTTATGGGGCATAGATGTTCAGAATTGAGATGTCCTCTTGGTAGATTTTTATTTTGATGAGTATGAAGTATTCTTCCTTGTCTTTTTTGATTATTTTTGTTTGAAAATCTACTTTATTAAATGTTAGAATGGTTACTTCAGCTTCTTTCTTGGGTTCATTTATTTGGAAATCCCCTTTCCAGCTCCTTATGTTGAGATAATGACTATATTCATTGCTGAGTTGTGTTTCTTCTATACAGTAGAATGATGAGTTCTGTTTACACAACCAATCTGCTTGCCTGCATCTTTTTTTACAGGTGAATTGAGTCCATTGACATTGAGAGATATTAATGACCAATAATTATTACTTCCTGTTATTTTGATGTTGTTGGTGGATGTGTGTATGCTTCTTTTCTATTGACTTCAGTAGTGTAAAATTTTTATTTCTTGTCTTTTCTTAACTACAAATAGTCTCATTGGGTTGACGTTTTCCTTAGTACCCTTTGGAGGACTGGGTAAGTGGAAAGGTATGTTTTCTCCATCTATGGTAATTGAAAGTTTTTCTGTGTATAGTAATCTGGGCTGACATGTGTGGGTTTTTTAGGAGCTTCTAGCTTTTAGAGTCTCAGATGAGAAATTGGGTGTAACTATGTCTTTATATGTTACTTGACTGTTTTTCCTTGCTGCTTTTAAAATTCTTTCTTTGTCCCGTATTTTCAGTGTTTTGATTACTAGGTAGCAGGAAGATTTTCTTTTCTGGCCCAATATGTTTGGTGTTCTACAAGTTTGTTGTACCTTTATAGACATCTCTTTTTTTTAGGTTAGGGAAATTTTCTTCTATGATACTTTTGAAGATATTTTCTGGGCCTTTGAGATGGGAATCTCCTCCTCCTCCTCCTCCTCCTCCTCCTACCCCTCCTCCTCCTTTTCATCCTCCTCCTCCTCCTCCTCCTTCTGTTTGCATTTCTAATATTCTTAGGTGTGTTTTTTTTCAGAGTGTCCCAAATTTCCTGGATGTGTTGTGTCATGACATTTTTAGATTTTTGCATTTTTGACTGGTATATTAATTTCTTCTATCTTATCTTCTATACCTGAGATTCTTTCTTCTGTCTCCTGTATTCTGTTGGTGATTCTTATGACTGTAGTTCCTGTTTTCTTCCCTAGATTTTCTAAGTCTGTCCAGGATTGCCTCAATTTGTGTTTTCTTTATTGTTTCCATTTCCACTTTTGGGTCCTGGACAGTTTTTTCTTATTGATCATTCATTTGAGTGTATTTTCCTCTATTTCTTTATATTTATTTGCTTCCTCTTTTAATGCCTCTATCTGCTTGAATGTATTTTTCTGTATTTCCTTAGGCAATTTATTCATGTTCTTCTTAAAGGACAATAATCTTTATAAGATAAGATTTAATATCCTCTTTTTGTGTTACAGTTTCATCTGCACGTCCAGTGGTAGTTGTAGCAGAATAGCTGGGTTCTGGTGGTGCCCTATTGCTTTGAGATGTGTTAATTGTATTCTTACACTGTCCTTTCAGTATCTGATTTTCCCTCATGTTGGCTGGATAATTCCAATGGCAGCAGGTCTTTTCCAGAATATGGAAGGAGCTGTGGGACAGAAAATTATGGTCAGGGTACCCTACTTTTTTTTCAGTGCCTCAGGGAGCCCCCATTCAATGTGCAGTGTTGAGGATAGACACTTCTCTGCATGCTATATCCATGTCAGACTCAGCTGAGGAGATTAGCAGATCCAACTTTGCAGGCTATCCCCAGCAAACCAGCTGAGATTGCAGGCAAAACCAACTACAATGGGTGATTGGGTAGGGTCTGGCTAGTTTGGGGGACCTTAAAGCTTTCCATCAGGAGACAGGATGCTCTTAGAGTCTCCAAAAGGCTCCCTTGGATCTAGGAACAAAGCCAGAGCTAAACCGTGTACATATCAGTCACCTCTACAGGCTGTGACAGGCAGTCTTTTATATTCCATAACTTTTGTGGTGGAGTTTTTATATTCCAAGTACATTTTCTATTATTTTGTTCTTTATTCAAGTATGTGAGAGTTACCAAATAGATACTTTTCCACCATCAATTTCTGTGCCATCATTCCTTCACCTTCATAGTAAATTCTGTAGCCTCCAATAGTCATCCAGAGTTTCTTGTTTAGTTGTTTGTTCTTGGGTATTTATTCACAGAAAAGAGGAGCATAGCTAATAAACTTTAAAACTGAATATAGTTTTCCTTCCTTTAATTGGCACTATGTACATGTATCTACCTGCCTCGAAGTTATATTTCCTTCAAAAAGCATACAGCTTTATATTTTGAATCCAGTGGTCCAGTAATTGTTTGAGTCATGATTAAAAATTATGCACCAATTCCAGTGATATTTTTGCCCATCCCATGATTGATTCTTTCTTACATTTCCTTTGCTTATCTTATGTTGTTGTTCTATTTCATTTTTTTTTTTTTTTTTTTTTGCATTTTTGTTTCTTTTTGGAGAAGATTCTGCTGACCATTTTGGCAGTGCTGGGTTAATGTTCATGCACTCTTTTACTTAGTGTCCATATAGAATGTTCTTTGTTTCCCTTTCAATTTAGAAGACTAAATGTGCTGAATTTACCAATGCACATTGGTATTTGCGCCCTCTTCAGTGATGAAGGTGCATCATCCAGTGATCTCTGGGCGTTTACGCCTTCTACTTAGAAATGTTATCCTGATGATTTATACATGAGTTGGAAATTCTCACATTATTTTTTGTTCTGTATGCATTGCTATGAAAAGAAGAGTGCAGGAAGTTCTCTTCAGTTACTAGAATAGACTAGAACAGAATAGAATAGAAGTGCAGTTCAATTGCTATGAAAAGACAAGAAAGCAATGCTTATCAAAGGAAGGATTTAATTGGGGGATTGTTTGCAGTTAAAGGGTTAGACCATAGTCATCATGACAAGAAGTATACAAGCATGATACCGGAGCAGTTAGCTAAGAGCTTTACATGCTGCAGCATCCAGAAGGAAGAGAGGGCAGGAAGGAAGAAGAGAAAGAGAGAGAGAGAGAGAGAGAGAGAGAGAGAGAGAGAGAGAGAGAGAGAGAGAGAGAGAGAGAGAGAATGAGAGAATGAGATTTTGAAACCTCAATGTCTACCATGAGTGACAAATCTTCTCCAGCAAAGCCATACTCTCTCCAACAAGGCCATACGTACTCCAACAAGGGTACACCTCTTAGTACTTGCCAGTCAACTCATTAACTGGGGTATAAGCATGAAATAGATCAGACTGTAGAATCCACTCTTATTCAAACCACCACATTCCTCTCCCTGGACCCCATAGGCCTGTAGCCATATCATAATAAAAATGTATTCAGTAAAAATTCAAAGGTAACCATAACCTTTCTGACTTAAGACTGCTTAAAATGCCAATGTCACAATTGCTCTGTAGTACAGCTTGTGGTCATGGATGGTGATTCCCAGAGAAGTTCTTTTATTGTTGAGAATTGTTTTTGCTATCCTGGGTTTTTTGTTTTTTGTTTTGTTTTTTTGTTTTGTTTTGTTTTGTTTTTATGTGAAATTGAGAATTACTCTTTCCATGCTTGTGAAGATTTCGGTTGAAATTTTGATGAGGATTGCACTGAATCTATTGATTGCATTGGTTGGATGGCCATTTTTACTATGTGAATCCTTTGCTGAAGTTGTTTATCAGCTGTAGAAGTTCTCTGGTAGAATTTTTCAGTCACTTGCGTATACTATTATATCATCCATAAATAGTGATACCTCAGCTTCTTCTTTTCCAATTTTTATTCCCTTGATCTCCTTTTTGTTGTTTAATTATCAAGCTAGAACTTCTGGTATAATATTAAGTATATAGGGAGAGATAGACAGCCTTGTCTTGTCCCAGATTTTACTGGGATTGCTTCAAGAATCTCTCCATTTAGTGTGATATTAGTTCTTGGTTTGCTGTAAATTGCTTATATTATGTTTAGGTATGGGCCTTGAATTCCTTATCTTTCCAATACTTTTAACATGAAGGGGTATTGTATTTTGTCAAAGGCTATTTCAGCATCTAATGAGATGACCATGAGAATTTTTTTCTTTTGTGTTATTTTATATAGTGGATTAAGCTGATGGCTTTCCCTGCATCCCTGGGATGAAGCCTACATGACCATATTGAATGATATTTTGATGTGTTCTTGGATTTAGTTTGTGAGAATTTTATTGAGTATTTTTGCATTGATATTCATAAGAAAAATTGGTCTGAAATCTCTTTTGGGCCAGTGTGTGCTTCAGGTATCAGAGTAACGGTGGCTTCACAGAATGAATTAGGTAGTGTTCCTTCTGTTTCTAATTTGTGGAATAGTTTGAAAGGTATTTGTATTACAGAGAGTTCAATTAATATAACAGAATTGAAGGATGAAAAATAAACCATCACACCTATGAACACTTGATCTTTGACAAAGAAACCAAAAACAGCCAGTAGAGAAAAGAAAGCATTGTTAACAAATGGTGTTGGTCTAACTGGCAGTCTATATGTAGAAGAATGCAAATTGTCCCATATTTATCTCCTTGTTCAAAGCTCAAGTCCAAGTGGATAAAGGATTTCCACATAAAACTAGATACACTGAAGAAAAATTGGGAAATAGCCTCAAACACATTGGCACAAGGGAAAATTTCCTGAACAGAACACCAATGGCTCAGGCTCTATGATCAACAATTTACAAATGGGAAATCATGAAACTGAAATCTTTGGTAAGACAAAGGAAACTGTCATTATGACAAAATGGCAACCTACAGATTGGCAACCCTAATCTACACTATCCACTTAGGGCTAATATCCAAAATATCCAAAAATTCAAGAATTTAGATTCTTCAACAACCAAATAACCAATTAAAAGTGGAGCACAGAGCTTAACAGAGAATTTTCAACTGAGAAATCTTGAATAGATCAGAAGCACTAAAAAAAAAAAATGTTCAACATCTTTAATCATCAAGGAATGCAAATCAAAATGAACCTGAGATTCTACCTTAAATCAACCAGAATGGCTAAGATCAAAAACTCAAGTGGCAGTATATGTTTCAAGGATGTGTAGAAACAGGAACACTCCTCCATTACTGGTAGAACTACAAATTGGTAAAACAAGTCCAGTAATCAATCTAGCGGTTCCAAATAAAATTGGAAGTAGTTCTACCTAAAGACCCAGCTATAACACTCCTGATAATATACCCAAAAGATGATCCACCATACCACAAGGACACATGTACCACTATGTGTATGACAGTCTTATTTGTAATAACTAAAAGCTAGAAATAACCCATCTGTCCTTCAACTGAAGAATGGATAAAGAAAATGTGCTTCATTTTACACAATGGAATTCTATTCAGCTATTAAAAAAATGAGGACATAATGAAATTTGCAGGTAAATGGCTGGAACTATAAAATATTGTCATGAGTGAGGTACCCAGACTACCCCCAACAAAAAGGACATGCATGGTATATACTCACTGGTAAGTGGATATTAGCCAAAAAGTTCAGAATACCCATGATATGATTCACAGACTGTAGGAAGCTTAAGAAGAAGGAAGGTCCAAGTGTAAATACATGAAACTCAATTAGAGGGGGAATAAAAGAATCAAGAAAGGCAGAGGAAGTGAAGAAACTGGATGGGAGAGGGGGGCAGGAGGAGAAAGGGAGGGGCAGGATAAGGAAAGGGGAGAGACAGAAGGGATGCTCAGAGGGCCAGAAAAAGAAATTGAAATATGTGGCAGTGGGTGTTAAGGGGCAGGGCAACCTCTAGAAATTCCTAGAGACCTGGGATGTGAGAGGGTCCCAGGACTCAATTGGGAAGACATCGGCTGAAATGACAAATAGTGGAGAGACTAAACTTGAAGAGACCACCTAGAGTAGATAGACATTCCAGTTGAGACGGGGGGGGGCACCTAACCTTCTTCCAAATTTTTAATCCAGAACTGTTCCTGTCTAAAGGAAATGCAAAGACAAAATGGAGCAGAGACTGAAAGGAAGATAATCCAGTGACTGTCCCAACTTGGAATCCATCCCATGTGCACACTCCAAATCCTGACACTAATACAGAGCTCATATTGTGTGTGCAGACAGGAGCTTGCCATGGCTGTCATCAGAGAGGCTATAACAGCAGCTGACTGAGACAAATGCAGATACTTACAGCCAACAATTAGATTGAGGTTGGGGACAAATATGGAAGAGTTAGAGGAAGGACTGAAGTATCTGAAAGTGATTGCAACCCCATAAAAAGAGCAACAGTGTCAACTAACCCAGACCCCTCAGAGCTCCCAGTCACTAACCCAAAAATCAAGTATACATGGACTAGTTCTTTGCCCAGGGTGCATATGTAGCCGCATATTGCCTTTTATGTCCTTATTGGGAGAGGATGCTTAATCCTGTGGAAACTTGATGCCCTATGGAAGGGGGATGCTGGTGTGGGTTAGGTGGGGATGGGTGAGCAGGTGGAGGAGCACCCTCTCAGAGGTAGGGGGAAGGGAGGATGGAGTGAAGACTTGGGGAGGAGGAACTTGGAAGGGGAACAAATTTTGGAATAGAAATAAAGTAATTTAATAAAGATTTTTTAAAGTCATTAATATAAAATTAAAATTGAAAAATACCATTAAAATTGAAAAATACCATTAAAATTGAAAAATAAATGTGAAGTAACCATATCTCATGTAAGCAATAATAATAAGATAAAAGGGCAATTCAAAAGAAAAAAAGCCGATATCTCTTCTGAGATTCAAGACAACCTCTTAACTGTAAAATCAAAATGCAAATGCAGATCACACACTTCCAACATACAATGGCAAAAAATAAACATTATCATTCCAAAAGGAAGGAATAGGAACAGAGCGATAAAATACTGGACCAAGCACTACTGAAAACAAAAAGAGCAAACTCCAAATTTGGTGGCTCCATGTCCAAAGACAAGAACATACATTGTTCTTCCCTTACAGGTTTGCTGACTGCAGCACACTTTTTTTCTCTTGGACAGGCTTTACACCCTTTCTCCAACTCCCCTTAGAGTATATACCCACACCACTGGAATTTCCATTATCTTGGTTTTTCCAAAGCAACCCAAGCTTCACTGCACAGCTTCCCTAAGAGGCCTCTTCAGGTCTTCACACAAGAACTCTGATGCCATACTCCTAGTCTCCTTGACTTTTCTTAACTAGGATGGAGGATTCAAACCCCACAGTGGATGAGGAAGTAAAAGAGATTTTAAAGAATATAAAAAGAAAAACTATAATTAAGAGAAGTGAAAATGTGACACAGAGATCAATTGAAAATATAAAATGTTTAAAACTGAAAAGAGAAAAGTGGGGGGGGGAAGAGGGGGGGAGAGAGAGAGAGAGACAGGGTGGTTAACAGCTACTCAATAGGCTGTGTTTTACACTGGAATTCATTGCAGTAACTTGATTTCTTTACTAACTTGTACACAATAACACAGGACCAAATTTGCATTAGTTGATATGTATACAGATTTCATTAGTGTAATAGCAATGTTGCAGGAACTGAGCTTTGCTGCACCTTTAGATATTAGCTGATCTACCCCAATTCAGTAAAGTCTTCTAAGGTAAAGGGAGGTGCAGCAGACTCCCTACACTGCACCGTCCACATGGGAGACTCAGTGTCTCATACAATCACAGGTGCCTTCTGAAGCTAACCACCATCTCTTGCTGACCATACAAGGTAATAATCTTAAAAGGGAAAGACATTGTCATTTTTTATGTATCTTTGACCTGAATATAACAGTTTCTCTCTCTCTCTCTCTCTCTCTCTCTCTCTCTCTCTCTCTCTCTCTCTCTCTCTCTCTCTCTCTCTCTCTCTCTCTCTTTCTCTCTCTCATTCTCTCTCTAGTGAGGCACAATGTGCCAAATTTCAGATGCTGATAATCTAGCATGGTGATAACATGATAATGTCCTGGAAGTTCCAAAGAAAAGGCAAATGTAGAAAATATTTGCCAAGCCAGAAGGCTGTTTGCAAAAAGCTCAGTATAGTTCTATGTTCCAACACAAGCATTCATAATGCAGAATACAGAAGTGTTCTCAAGGGTCCATGTAAGGCTATGGAAACAAAAGCAGCCACTAGTGTTTTTTGACAGATATTATGATTTATCTGTACATAGAAGGAAATTACATTGCTGCCTTGTGGCTTATACCTACACAGGCTCTAAACCAAAAAAAAAAAAAAAAAATGCAATTTAAATTGGGAAAGAACTTTCTGAAATATGACCTTGTATGAAGAAACTCAGGTAAAAATTGATTGATTCAGTTTAATAAAATTTATTTGAATATGTGGTAAAAAATTATTATGGATCAAATATAAAATCTACCCTGGAGAGGGCATGCGAAATCCTGAGTGAATGCTCTCTGCTTTTAAGATGGGCAACACCATGAAGACTGCAATTTGCAAATTCATTTGGAATAATCAAAATCCCAGGACAGAGAAAATTATTCTTAATAATAAAAGAACTTCAGGGGGGAAACACCATCTCTGACCTTAAGCTGTACTACAGAGCAATAGTGATAAAAACCTGCATGGTATTGGTACAGCATCAGAGGCAGGGATATCAATGGTATAGAATTGAAAAATCAGAAATGAACCCACACAGCTATGGCCACTTGATCTTTGACAAAGGAGCTAAAACCATCCAATGGAAAAAAGACAGTATTTTCAATAACTGGTGCTGGTTCAACTGGCAGTCAGCATGGAGAAGAATGCAAATCAATTCATTCTTATCTCTTTGTACATAGCTCAAGTCCAAGTGAATCAAGGACCTCCACTTAAAACTAGACTCATGGAAACTAATAGAACAGAAAATGGGGATAGAAAAGAAAATGGAGATGAGCCTCAAACATATGGGAACAGGGGAAAATTTCTTGAACAAAACTCCAAAGGCTTATGTTCTAAGATTAAGAATTGTCAAATGGGACCTCATAAAA
The DNA here is from genome assembly GCA_036184385.1 of Tokudaia muenninki. NCBI lineage: Eukaryota > Metazoa > Chordata > Mammalia > Rodentia > Muridae > Tokudaia > Tokudaia muenninki. Next base: position 105,966,871 of record BTHS01000023.1, on the reverse strand, counting down.
TTGCAAAGCTTCTGTAAGTCAAAGGACACTGTCAATAGGACAAAACAGTAACCAACAGATTGGAAAAAGATCTTTACCTATCCTACATCCCATAGAGAGCTAATATCCAATATATACAAAGAACTCAAGAAATTAGACTCCAGACAATCAAATAACCCTATTATAAAATGGGGTTCACAGCTAAACAAAGAATTCACTATTGAAGAAACCTGAATCGTTGAGAAGCACCTAAAAAATAGTTCAACATTCTTAGTCATTGGGGAAATGCAAATCAAAACAACTCTGAGATTCTACCTCACACCAGTCAGAATGGGTAAGATCAAAAACTCAGGTGACAGAGGATGCTAGCGAGGATGTGGAGAAAGAACATTCCTCCTTTCTTGGTGGGAATGAAACTGATACAACTACTCTGGAAATCAGTATGGTGGTTCCTTAGAAAACTGAACACAGTTATGTGGCTCCTGGGCATATATCCAAAGGAGGCTCCAACATATAACAAGGGCACATGCTCCTCTATGTTCATAGCAGCCTTATTCATAATAGCTAGAAGCTTGAAAGAACCCAGATGTCCTTCCACAGAGGAATGGATACAGAAAAATGTGGTATATTTACACAGAGGAATACTGCTCAGCTATTGAAAATAATGAATTCATCAAGTCCTTAGGCAAATCAATGAAACTAGAAAATAGTTTCCTGAGTGAGGTAACCCAATCACAAAGGAATGCACATGGTATGCACTCACTGATAAGTGAATATTAGCCCAAAAGCTTGCAATACCCAATATACCATTCACAGACTACATGAAGCTCAAGAAGAAGGAAGATCAAGTGTGGGTCCTTCAGTCCTTCATAGAAGGCGTAACAAAATACTCATGGAAGCACATACAGAGAGAAAGTGTGGAGCAGAGACTGAAGGAAATGCATTCCAGAGGCTGTCCAACCTGGTGGTCCATCCCATATACAGTTACCAAATGCTGTCACTTGTGTGGATGCTTAGGAGTGCATGCTGACAGGAGTCTGATATAGGTGTCTCCTAAGAGTCTCTGCTTGAGTCTGACATACGGAGGTGGATGCTTGCAACTAACCATTGAATTGATCACAGTGTCCCCAATGGAGGCGTTAGAGAAAGGATTGAAGTAGCTGAAGGGGTTTGCAACCCCATAGGAAGAACAACAATATCAACCTATCAGAGCTCCCATGGTCTAAACCAGCACCAAGGAGTACACTTTGAGAGACCCATGGCTCCAGCCATATATGAAGCAGAGGATGGCCTTGTTGGACATCAATGGGAGAAGAGGCCCTTTGTCCCATGAATGCTCGAAGCCACAGTGTGAGAGAAATTCAATGGCAGGGAGGCAGGACAGGGTGGGTAGGTGGGGGTAAACCCTCATAGGAGCAGGAGGAGGGGATGGCATAAGATGTTTCTGGGGTGGGGGGAATTGTGAAAGGTGATAACACTTGAAATGTAAATAAATAAAATATCCAATTTTAGAAAAGGAAAATCTTCAGTGTGGTCATATAGTAAGAATTGAAAAAAGAATGAAAAAGGAAAATTGTCAAATATTATGAATGGCTTTAAGCCAAGTATTTAATATATAACTTAATATATTCAGAATTAAAATAATATGATATTTATCTGTTTGTGTATGTGAATATTAAATAATCAGAGGAAATTGGGCAGGGTTTATGACAGCATTTTATATTGAATTATATGTCCCCTATTTTTAGCAGCAGTCTGAACTTACTATAAAATTAATGCTAGTATTAACTTGCTGCAAGTTAGTACTGATTACAAAGTTGATTTTTTTTTCCTTTTCAGAATTTTTAAAGTTCACAGAGTAATTTAAATCTACTATATATTTAGGGAAAGTACATATTTTATAATGAAATGCATAAAGCAATGAGAAATAGCATTAGTATAAACACAAGATGCTTACTGGGTTACAATGTGCAGATTAAACAACTTTGATAGTGAAAGCAAAATTATTTCACAGAAGGTATGTGTCACTGGACGGGAAACCAATATGTATGCATTCTGCCCACCCTGAGAATAACACTAAATACATGCAACTGTATTTGCCAGTTGCATAAACAAATTGCCCATTAGTGCTTTAATTTGCATAATGATGATTACTGATAAGAATCACAATCTTTGAAATATTTATTGCTCATTTTCAGTTCTTTTATGGATCATTTATGTATGTCTCTTACTCTGTTTCTACAAAAGAAATTCTCTGTTTTGGACTCTCTCTTTTGCAGGTCATAGTGAATTGTCTGCAGTAAGATGAACAATGCTTTTTAGGTATTACAATCTATATTTCCCCCTGTTAATGATGGGCCTTTATAATATGTCTGTGCTTTTTCTAACATACTGAATAAAAACAAAACAAAACAATTGTTTTCTGTAGCCATAACTCCCAGGTTTGCTGCTGTTTCTTGCTTCGGTGAGGTCTCATTCAATTGGACAAATGGAATAGGGAGATATGTAGTGTTATTTTTCTGAAACGCCTTTCTTGTTCCCTTCTGTTTTCAGAATTCTTTTTTTTTTTTTTTGGTCAGCTAGTGCACCACAGCTTCAGTAATTATGTATTCTCATGAACTCATCACTTTTGCTATTCTTTGGTTATATTGTTATATAATTCTACTTTGGGTTCCAACTTTGGATCAATGATCCAAAAATATAAAAAAAATTAAAAATTCAATATGATGTCATTTGATATTCCAAGTTAAATTAAATCCAATTTCTAAAAAAAGTATACTAGCAGAAAACTGGAATCTTGTCATTGGTGAGCCTGCTTAGATTATGTGGATGTGTTATGCCCCACAATAAGACAAATTGTACTTTATCACCAAAACAGTCTTATATTGTTAAAACAAAACAAAACAAAACAAAACAAAACCTGTTACAGCTGAACTGGTTGTAAATCCCCGACCTATTTTTCTGAAGACGTGACTATTCAGTAAGTAGTGACTTTTGTAACCTATCATTTGGGTGCTTAAGTCGAAACTGTATTTCAAAATCTATGAGCTAAAGAGCATAGCAACCTATCTTACTATAAGATCTTTCTGCTTCCTTGATTGCAGCTAGCCATAATGTTCCAGCTGTGATTACAATTTAGTCTATATTCCTTTCACCTCTCCACTGCAAGGCTAACACAACCATGAACTTAAAACAGCCTTTTTTAACATGCTTCTAATTTTCTACCAAGGTTCATATTTTTCTACTCAGAGACAGCATTTGTGTTCAGAGCTTTTCGTCTCAGTCACTGTCACTGCAGTCTTACCCTTCAGCCCAAAACCCAGTTTGATCTGAAAGTCCCCTCTCCGATTTCACACCTCCTAACATCTGTCCCTTTTTCAGATATTCCTGTATTTCAGTTCAGAATGAAACTATGTCCCTGAAATCACCTTCAGGAGAATATATTTTGCTGTATCATGCTGGGACTCATCATAATCATTGTTACTTTGCCATGTCAGCAGGATAAAAATAAAACTGCCAACTTGGAATGAGAGACAAATTTTAAAAATAATCTTGACCTGTAAAGCTCTAGACTTTTCAATTTTCTCAACAAAGAACTACACATATTCTTCAACCATACTAAAGTTGTTAAACTGATTTCACATGTATTCAAGGTAATAGCATGTTGCAAGATATTTCCTATCCATTCACATTGAGGCAGTGAGAGGCCAGTTTTGTTGTTATTGAGTAACTATGAGCACCAAAATCGGGTCACATGACTCAAGCTCGCCAAGTTGAAACAAATGAAAGACTGAAAATACTAAGGACACCTAGTGGGGAAAATAGGTCTTAACATGATACTCAAATTCTATCTAACACTGGCACTGCAGGAATTCTGGGTTTAAATCCTGCTTCTACTGGCTGCCTGCTTATGAGAGAGTACAGATGGAAGGGTGAATCACTTGTGTTAAGTTAGAATAAAGATAGTTTATTTCACTGGTTTTAGATTGTTTTAATTTTATCTAGGATAGAGTAGTAGTCACTGACTCTAAAGTAAAAAGTATAATGACAACAATTGCCTGCTTAGCACAAGTATTAATTATTGAAATCTGTAGCTCAGGTAGAAAGCTCAATAGATAGATGGTATATAGGTATAACAAAATGGCTGCTCTGGGTAGAGAGCCAAATAAAAGATGATATAGTTTGTTTACCTAGCCAAAGGAAGCTCATATTCCTTTTAATGTGACCCACATGTGGAATTTTGGGTGTTTTTTTGCTCCTTGGCTAGATAAAAGTAGCCCAAGCAGAGGCGCATACAGTATTTTAGTTTGATATAGCTTGGTTACCAGGCACAGGAAGTTCATATTCCTTTTAAGGTGGCCCACATGTGGAGTTTTGGGTATCTTTTCCTGTTTGGCAATATAGTAAATGCCTAAAGAGAGGTTCATACAGTATCTTAGCTTATTTCATTTTTTTTTTTTTTTTTTTTTTAGATTGCTTTGATTTTCATTATGGGTGTGATGTTGAGTTTTGTGGTTATAGTATTCCTCTGGGAGAGAGGTCTAAATGAAGGTTTTTCTGGTTACTGGCTCAAAGATATGCTAATTTGAGAAAAAGCTTTTGTCTTTGTGTTTTTAGAAAGGGTGATTAGGCTCTGGACATCTTCCAGAGCTATTTGGATCAGAAATGATAGAGGGAGACCTCCAGAGGACTAAATTCTAGAATATCAAACAGAAAATCTATCTTTGTGATACTAAAATTTTGTTTTGAGATTTATATATTACAGAAATTACAGCCAGGTTGAGTCTCCTTGTCAAACATGCTGAACTGACCTGTTTGAACTCCTGAGGTCCTGAACTTCAGCTAAATGGAGTCAAGACATAGAAATTAGAGACCAACCAACTCCTTATTAATATCTCAATGCCCATACTCAGCTTGAAGAAGTTACAAAGAGTTGTCAACCCAGTTCCCTAGAATTTGGGGCCAGAGAGGTCATAGTTGGAACTTGGAGCAAGTAGAATTGACTATATAGACATAATTTCATTTGGTAAAAATATTTATAATTGCATTACTAAGGTCTGTCAGATAATCCTGGGTGAGAAGGCTGAAGACTGATGTTCCAAGGTTTTGAAGTATAGGGCCTGTCCAGGTGATTAGTGGTCTCTATAAGTTGGCTAAGTTTTAGAAGCTATATTTTGTGCTTCTTGTATTTTCAGGTAATATTAATCACTCTTGGTTTTCTAACGGGTTTGAAGACTGTTAGTCTCATAGTCAACCCAAGCTGTTTAACATCGAGAAAGCTAACATAGATTTAAATAGGTGGTTTTCAGTTGACATAAAATTTATAGCCAAGACATGAGTCAAGTGTTAATTTTTATAGTCTTTTAAGATAGAATAGATGACAGAGGTTCTGTTTGGTTAACAGAGATGATGGACTGGGTGTTAGGTCTATCTTATACTTTATAATTTATGAAATGGTAATAGTTGTGTTCAGTTTATATTTGGAGAGAAAGTATTTTTTTAATTAAACAGAAAGGGTGAAATGTTGCAAGGTATTTCCTATCCATTCACATTGAGGCAGTGAGAGACCAGTGATTACAGGGGAGAGAGGAGAAGGAGCTAAGGGAAATGAGGGGTTGAGAAAGAGGGAGGGAGGTCCAGACTAGCAGAGCAGAGAAGGACACGTGGATATCCAGATGGCTTCAGATGTATTTCTGGTGTTTTGGAGAGGTTAGAAATATTGGGATAATACTTTATCATTTTAAATTGGCATTATGAAATTGGGAGTTTCTTATACATAAATATATTTGGTTAACTTTTCAAGTTTAAAAGTCATGCTTTACTGGATACATGGAAGGAGTGGGTGCTGGGCAGAAGCGTGGACTACCATTTAACACTACAATAGTATGTGCTCAAATGTTGACCATTTGTTTTTGTCTTTGTTGCTGTTGTTTCTAAAGCACATTTTAGTCTTTGGTTATCACGAAATATCCTTTGAGGTGAATGCAAGCACCTGCCCCTTTGCCTGGAAAGTCTTCTTAAGCTATGCAGACACTATTATAGGTATTAATGAACATCAAGAACTTATCACAGCTGAAAGGAGCCGAATATAGCTGTTTCCTGAGAGGCTCTGCAGAACCTTACAAATACAGAGCCAACCATTGGACTGAGTACGGGGTCCCTAATGGAAGAGTTAAAGAAAATACTGAAGTAGCTGAAGAGGTTTGCAACCCCATATGAAGAACAACAATATCAACCCACCAGATTCCCCAGAGCTCCCGCGACTAAGTCACCAACCAAGGAGTACACATGTCTCCACCTGCATATGTAGCAGAGGATGACCTTGTCGGGCATCAGTTGGAGGAGAGGTCCTATGAAGTCTCAATGGATGCCCCAGTGTAGGGAAATCAAAGACAGGGAGGTGGGAGTGGATGAGTGGATGGACGAACACCCTCATAGAAGCAGGGGAGGGCAATAAATAGAGGGTTTATAGGAGTGTGTGTGGGGGAACAGGGAAAGGGGATAATATTTGAAATGTAAATAAAAATAATATCCAGTTAAACATAGTGAAAAAAATCACAGCACCCAAAAAAATCACAGAAAAAAAAATCCTAATTATTTATTATTTTGGCTAGCTTGAATGTGAAATTACTGTCTAATATCATGACATATTCATATAGCACGTTACCTAAACACTAAGATATGTTGGGAGGCAAATCTAAATGGTAAACATCTATACTCTTCCTATAGTAGCTCAGTCTTATTAAAATTATCAAATAAATAGTATTTAACATGGGCTCAGAAGATTTATAATACACGTGATAGAATCAACCAATGTTTCTTTGAGTCTGGAAATACATGGCACTTCATATCCAGAAGGCATTATTTATCCCTTGACCTCTGTCCTTCCAATAATTTTGTCCCCTTTCTGTGATATTTCCTATCTACTTACCAGCTACTTATTTTCTGCACATGGATCAGTGTGAATTTGGTTTAACTCCCATCTGCTATATTAAGAAACTTCTCTGATGAAGGCTCAGAGTTACACTAGTCTGTCGTTACAAGAAGTATTTAGAAGGCAATGTTATACTATCTCATTTTAGCAAAATAACAGTATTAACCCCTATTACCTCCTTAGCCAAGAGTTCTTGATTAAGTTTGCAGTACCATCCATGAATTTTCTCCTTTAGAGCAAGATTAGAAGTTGAACAAGGGAAGACTTGCAAAGGTAGATACAATATAAATATATTTTGTATATTTAAAACTGTATAATAAAATTTTGTATAATAAAAACTGAAGCAATCTAATGACCTGTGTTCCTTTCTCCAATTTATTTTAAAAAGAATGAAGAAAAGTATTAAGAAACAAGCAATCTAGGCCTGGCAAAGCACACTTGAAATTCTAGCTTTCAGAATGCTGAACTAGCAAAATCACATGTTTATCCCAGCATGGACTACACTAAGACCTGGTCTCAAATTAAAAATCACAAAAAAGAGCAAGAGACAGGAGGAATGGAGGATAAGGTCGAGGGACGAAGAAGGAGAATATTTTCCAGTTTAGTTTTCAAGTCAGCTGTTTGAAAATATGAGTTGTGCTATTATATAACTTATAATTCTCTACCATTTGCATCAAAGAGAGAAGAGCTATTATCTTTCTTACCTCCTTTCCTTGAGTCCCTGATTACCTTTTTACTGATTAGAGCTAACCACTTTTTTTTTTCAGTTGGAGCATTTAGATGACATTTTTTTGAATATGTAATGGGTGACAAGTACTAAACTGAGTACACAAGTGCCATCACTTAAACCTGGAGCACAGTCATATAAAGCATAGCTATGAGCCCTGTCTGTCAAGCTAGCTGTATGTATGGCAATGTTTAATGGGGAGAAGGTTGTGCGATCATTCAATTTGCCAAAATATTAGGTAGTCTTTAAGTATTTGATAATCTTTTTTATTGAGAGACAATGGATTCCATGGGTTAGATTTTTTTTTTTTTTGCAAGCATGGCTCAGATTTAAGATTATGGAGTTACTGGAGTTCCTCTGAGAATAATTTATTGACCATAGTTTGTGTAGACCTGTACAGCAACTTGGCTCTGTGTGCTCAGCAGGTTGTAGACTTTGGAAATACATAAATTTTGAACCACAGGTCAGATTTTCATTTTGCTCCAGATCCTAGATCTTGCTAGTCCTCTTTAGCAAGTTCATTTTGCTTACATATTGTCACACTGAAACACAGAGTACTGAGGCAGTATTCTAAAGTACTCCTAATGGATCTATTAAGAGCAAAGCTATTTCAATCCAAGTAAATGGCATTATTTTTTTTTTTACCAGTGAAACAAGGGACAGCTTAGAAAAAGAGGTAATCATAAATATACCTGCCTGAGAAAGATTATCACAGTACCCAATATTTTTTTAAACATCTAGCTTGATAATCTGTTTGGCCTCCTTATTTATGTTAGAATAAATAAAATAAATCCTTGCAACTGAAAAGAAAATCACAATAAAGCTCAGTCAAATAACACAGGACAAAAGCTTTTAAAACATCCTTTCATTGTATCTTACATGATTATATAGGACTAAGCTTTCTCTAGCATAAGTTGGCTTGCTTCATGCCTTTTTAGTCAGTTTGGCTAAGGGTTTGTTGATTTTCTTCAAAGAACCAGCTCTTGGTTTCATTGATTCTCCTGTATGTTTGCTTCTCTTTTGTTCTAGAGCTTTCAGGTGTGCTTTTAAATTGCTAGTATGAAATCTCTTAATGTTTTCAAATGAGGCACTTAATGTTATAAACTTTCCTCTTACAACTGTTTTCACTGTGTCCCTTGTATTTGGGTATGCTGTGTCTGATAATTTTCATTGTCTTGTAGAAATTCTTCAATTTGTTTATTTCTTCTTTGATTCAGTGGTCATTAAGTAGAAAGTTGTTCAGTTTTTATGAGATTTTAGACTTTATTGTTTCTATTGTTGAAGTCCAGCTTTAATCCATGGTGTTCTGATGGGATATAAGGGATTATTTCAATTTTCTTTTATCTTTAGAGGCTTGCTTTGTAATTGAATGCATGGTCAGTTTGAAGAAGGTTCCTTGAGATGCTGAGAAGAAAATACATTTGTGTGTGTGTGTGTGTGTGTGTGTGTGTGTGTGTGTGTGTGTGTGTGTGTATGTTTGTGTGAGTGTGTGCTTGTATGTGTGTGTGTGTGTGTGTGTGTGTGTGTGTATGTGTGTGTGTGTGTGTTTGGACCAAATATTCTGTAGGTATCTGTTAAGCCCATTTGAATCTTAGTTTCATTATTTGTCTGTACAGTTTCTGTATTGATGACTTATCCATTGGTGAGAGTGGAGTGTTAAAATCTTCTACTACTAATGTGTGGGCTTTGATGTGTGATTTAAGCTTTAGTGATGTTTCTGTCATTGTTGTTTTACAAACGTGGGCATAGATATTCATAATTAAGATGTCATCTTGGTCATCTTTGTGTACTTTTTTCATTTTATGTGTATGAAATGACAATCACCATTTGTATTGATTAATTTTCATTGAAAGTGTATTTTATTAGATAATCAATTGACTTCTTTGGGTCTGTTTGTTTGGGAAATTTTTTTCCAACCCTTTACTCTGAGGTAATGTCTATTATTGTTGCTTAGCTATACTGCATCCTGTTTCCATATCCACTCTGTTAACCTGTACCTTTTATTGAGGCCTTTAGTTCATTGATGTTGAGAGTTATTAATCACCAATAATTATTAATTCCTGTGATTTTGATGATGGTGGTAGTAGTGTGTGTGTCTTTCTCTCTTTGTCTGTGTGTGTGTGTGTGTGTGTGTGTGTTATTTCTTTTGGTTTGTTGGTGTGGGTTTATTTATTTCCTGTGTTTTCTTGGGTGTAGTTAGCCTCTGTGAATTGGAGTTTTCCTTTTAGAATTTTCTGTAGTGCTGGATTTGTGGTAGATATTATTTAAGTTTTGTTTTTTCATGCAATATCTTATTCTTTCCATCTATGATTATTGAAAGTTTTGCAGGGTATAGTAGTCTGGGCTGACATCTATGGTCTGTTAAAGTTTACAAGACATCTGCTCAGGTCCTTATGGCTTTTAGAATATCTGTTGAAAAGTCAGTTTTAATTCTGATGGTAGACACGTAAACATTCCTAAATTAATTGAACGTGGAACTACAAACACCCCCCCCCCCGATGAAACCAAAGATCTACATGAGAAACACCTCTGACAAAATCAAAGAAATACACAGAAAAAATGTTAAAATTAAAGAGTATCATGGAAAATAATACAGTCAAAATGGTAGACACAAAAAACATTACTGAATTGAAAGAATTAAAGAGTATCATGGAAAATAATACAGTCAAAATGGTAGACACAAAAAACATTACTGAATTGAAAGAGGAGTCACAAACATTTTCTGATAAAATCAAAGATCCACATGAAAAATATCTCTGCTAGGTTATGTTTTTTGTTGGGGAATTGAGTGCATTGATGTTATAAGATATTAAGAAATAGTGATGCTTCCTGTTATTTTCGATGTTCTTTTTATGTTTGTGTGGTTACTTTCTATTGGGTTTGTTGGAAGATTACTTTCTTGCTTTTTCTAGGGTGTGGTTTCCCTCATGTTGGCATTTTCCATCTATTATCCTTTGTAAGGCTGGGTTTGTGGAAAGACATTATGCAAATTTGGTTTTATCATTGAATATCTTGGTTTCTCCATCTATTGTAATTGAGAGTTTTGCTGGCATTTGTGTTCTCTTATGGTCTATATAAGATCTGCCCAGGATCTTCTGGCTTTCATAGTTAATGATGAGATGTCTGGTGTAATTCTGATAGGCCTGCATTTATAGGTTGCTTGACCTTTTTCTCTTACTGCTTTTAATATTCTTTCTTTGTTTAGTGCATTTGGTGTTTTGATTATTATGTGCCGGAAGGAATTTTTGGTCTGGTCCAGACTGTTTGGAGTTCTGTAGGCTTCTTGAATGTTCGTGGACATCTCTTTCTTTAGGTTAGGGAAGTTTTCTTCTATAATTTTGTTGAAGATATTTACTGGCCCTTTAAGTTGGAAATCTTCACTCTCTTCTATACCTATAATCCTTAGGTTTGGTCTTCTCATTGTGTCCTGGATTTTCTGGATGTTTTAAGTCAGGAGCTTCTTACATTTTGCATTTTGCATTTTCTTTAACTGTTGAGTCAATGTTTTCTATGGTATCTTCAGCCCCTGGGATTCTTTCTTCTATCTCTTGTATTCTGTTGTTGATGATTGCATCTATGACTCCTGAATTCTTTCCAAGATTTTCTCTCTTCAGAGATGTCTCACTTTGTGATTTCTTTATTGTTTCTACTTCCATTTTTAGATCCTGGATGGTTTTGTTCAGTTCCTTCACTTGTTTGTTTGTGTTATCCTGCAATTCTTTCAGGGATTTTTGTGTTTCCTCTTTAAGGGCCTCTACCTGTTCACCCATGCTCCCCTGTATTTCAGGGAATTTTGTGTTTCCTCTTTAAGGCCCTTTAACATTTGACACATGTTATCCTGTATTTCTTTAAGGGAGCTCTTTATGTCCTTCTTAATGTCCTCTAACAGCAACATGAGAAGAGACTTTAAATCCAACTCTAGCTTTTCTGGTATGCTGGGGCATCCAGGACTTGCTGTCGTGGGAGAACTGGGCTCTGATGTTGCCAATTAGCCTTGGTTTCTGTTGTTAGGTTTCTTACTCTTGCCTTTCACCATCAGGCTGTCTCTGGTGTTAGTTGGTCTTGTTGTATCTGACTGGAGCTTGCCCCTCCCATGGACCTGTAAACCTGTGTCTGTACTCCTGGGAGACCAACTCTCTTCTGGCAGGGTCTGTGCACAGAAGCATGTGAAGCTGTCTGGTTCCCAGCTGCAAATGGTGGCTGGAAGGGAAGGCTCCTGTCCCAGCTACTCCAATGATCATATGCCTTGTTCGCTCCTAGCTGTACTCCTCCAGAGAGAAGGTGGAGATCTCACCTCTGTGCTCAGAAGAGAAATTGGTGCTGGGAGATCACTCTCTCCTGGTGGGCTAAACACAGAAGGCTTTGGAGCTGCCTGGTTCCCTGCTGCAGATAGTGGCTGGAAGGGAAGACTCCTGTCCCAGCTGCTCCACTGATCATATGCCCTGTGTGCTCCTAGCTGTACCCCTCCAGAGAAAAGGTGGAGATCTCACCTCTGCATTCAGAAGTGAAATCGCTGCTGGGAGATCATTCTCTTCTGGTGGGCTAAGCACAGAATGCTCTGGAGCTGCCTGGTTCTCTGCTGCAAATGGCGGCTGGACTGGAAGACTCCTGTCTCAGCTGCTCCACTGATCATATTCCCAGTGTGCTCCTAGCTGTACCCCTCCAGAGAAAAGGTGGAGATCCCTTGCTGGTCCTTCTAATTGGGAATATTTTCCTCTCTTTTCTTCTTTCTTTCTTCCTTCCTTCCTTTCTTTCTTTCTTTCTTTCTTTCTTTCTTTCTTTCTTCCTTTCTCTCTCTCTTTCTCTCTACCTCTCTCTTTCTTCCTTTCATTTCTTCTTCTTCTTCTCCTTCTCCTTCTCCTTCTCCTTCTTCTTCTTCTTCTTCTTCTTCTTCTTCTTCTTCTTCTTCTTCTTCTTCTTCTTCTTCTTCTTCTTCTTCTTCTTCTTCCTTTTCCTCTTCCTCTCCCTCTTCCTCCTCTTCCTCTTCCTCTTCTTCCCCTTCCTCTTCTTGTTCTTGTTGTTGTTGTTGTTGTTGTTGTTGTTGTTGTTGTTGTTGTTCTTCTTCTTCTTCTTCTTCTTCTTCTTCTTCTTCTTCTTCTTCTTCTTCTTCTTCTTCTTCTTTTGCTGCTACTGCTGCTGCTGCATCTTCTCCTTCCTCTTCTGCCTCTGCCTTTGCTACTTCTGCTTCTTCCTCTGTTTCTCCTCCTCCTACTTCTTCTTCTGCCTCTGACTCTTCTTCTTCTGCTTCTTCTTTCTCTTCTTCTTTTGCTTCTGCTCCTTCATCATCCTCTTCTGATGCTGCTTTGGCTTCGTTATCTTCTTTATCTTCTTCTTCTTCTTCTTCTCCTCCTCCTCCTCCTCCTCCTCCTCCTCCTCCTCCTCCTCCTCCTTCTTCTTCTTCTTCTTCTTCTTCTTCTTCTTCTCCTTCTTCTATTCCTATTATTCTTAGGATTTGTCTTTACATGGTGTCCCAGATTTCTTGGATGTTTTATATAGAGAACTTTTTATATTTAACAATTTCTTTAACCAATCTATTGATTTCTTTGATTCTATCTTCTACTTCTGAGATTCTCTCTACCATCTCTCATATTTTGTTGATGATGCTTGCATCTGTAACACCTGTTCCCTTCCCTAGGTCTTTTATCTTGAGAATTCCCTCCTTTCATTGCAAGGATTCCCTCTGTAAGTGTTTTCGGTTTTTTTTTTATTTGTTTGTTTGTTTTTGTTTTTTTTCTATATTGTGTTCTTGTGCTGGCCTTTAGCCATCTGGTTGTCCCTGATGTTTGCTGTATATAGCTGATGCTGTCAGGACTCCTCAGAAAGGCAGAAGGACTTTCTGTTTGTTTTTGTGTGAGTGTGTGCCACAGGTTTGCAAATACGTATGGAGACCAGAAAAAAGGTGTCATTTCCTCTGGAGCTGGGGGTGTGGCATTTTGTGGTACTAGAAATCTGATAGGTGCTCTGGAAGAGCAGGAAGCATTTTAAACTGTTGAGGCATAATCCCCCCAGCAAAGTTCTTTGAAGATTGTATGTAATAAAACAACTGTGCTCATTTCACATGTGCATTACTAAGTTTTTATGTAGATGTACAACTCAGGGACCACTGAAAATTGGATATTTTGACCTCTCAATAAATTCCTTCTAGACCACAATGCTCCATACCTAAATACTGCCAGGAAAGAGCTAGTATCCCAGAGGTGCAGGCACACCTGTGGGCATAGGTAAGACCACCACTTCTGCTCAGAGGGACCTGACCAGAACCCTCAGGACACAGGAACCAAGAGGCAGCCTGGGATAAGATACTTCCTGTTTCTCTCTGCACCCCAGACCATAGCTAGTGCCACAGCTCTCCATACACAAATTCCTCCCAGAGAGAAATGGTCTCCCAGGAGTACAGACACACAGGCTTGCAGGAGGGACAAGCCACATTCAGAGACAGCAAGGCCAACTAACAACAGAAATAACCAGATAGCGAGGGGAAAAGGCAAGAACATAAGCAACAGAAACTAAAGCTACTTGGCATCATCAGAACCCAGTTCTCCCACTACAGCGATCCCTGGATACCTAACACACCAGAAGAGCAAGACTCTGATTTAAAGGCACATCTGATGATGATCAAGGACTTTAAGAAGGGCACAAATAATTCCAATAAATAAATCATCAGGGCTGGAGAGATGGCTCAGCAGTCAAGAGCACTGATTGCTCTTCCAAAGGTCCTGAGTTCAAATCCCAGCAACTGCATGGTGGCTCACAACCATCCATAACAAGATCTGATCCCCTCTTCGGGTGTGTCTGAAGACAACTACAGTGTAGTTACATATAAGAAAGAAGGAAAGAAAGAAAGAAAGAAAGAAAGAAAGAAAGAAAGAAAGAAAGAAAGAAAGAAAGAAAGAAAGAAAGAAATCATCAAAAGGGTTACCTGGAGAGGGAGCTGGGGATGAATGGGAAAAACGGATAAGAAAAAATTGAGACCAAGACAATGTTATTGCGGATCAAGGCCCGAATTTCAATGACTGACTTAGAATTTAAAGGTGGGGAGGAAAGCCCTTCCCCCCAAATTCCAGGGTCTGTTCAGAAGAACCAGTTTGGCTCCTCAGCAGGCATTGGCTCCACTACATGGTGGGTTGCCAGCTTAGTGAAGATCTGGAAGAACAATAGATTTCACCTTGGTGTGAAAGCTCCACCCTAGGTGTTAGGCTGTGGTTAGCACCGAGGTCTGAATTTCCTGCTCAAAGGCTGGGGGAAGGACACAATTCCTCCCTTTTGATTTAATAAAAATTGACTGGACTGGGGCAAAAGATTGACTTACGCCTCTTATTTCTGCCTGGGAATTAAGGTGGCTGGTGGCCATGTCTGGCTTAGATCTGATACTAGACTCTTTCTTTTACCCATCTTGGAAATGTATGTGCAGCTTGTTTGTGTTTATTTGCACAAACACAACCTTTAGCATCTATGAACAAATGTGGTCTCTAGGCACATGTTCCTATCTTATCTTGACGAAAGGTCATATAATATCAGTTGCCCTTCTCTGACTGCTGGCCCTCATAGCACACCTCTTTCCCATTAAGACAAAAGCCACAAAGGACCCATGAATATTCATTCAGTGCATTTCTTCCTACTGATGAAAAATTGCTATGGTGAGTCACTATGCTTTTCCAAAGGTGATCCTGGGTGAAAACAACCAGTCTGCTTAAAATACAAAGTCAAAAGTTAGGAGCAAAACAGGATTAACTTGTCTGCAGATATTCCAAGATATCCAATTCAGCTGCAAATTAGTAACTATCAGACACAAAGCCTGGCCTCCCAGTGTGGGGGAAGTGGCTTTGAGAATCAAAAGAGAGACTGTTAATTCTCAGGTAAGAGCCAGGTAAGCTGACTGATAAAGATTTTTAGCCATCCTCATAATTGTAGTCTTACTGACTAGAAGATCCAGGATCTGTGTCTAATTGATGAACCAATCTTTTTGGCAGCCATCAGGCTCCATCTTCTTTTTGTGAAAAAACACAAACACAACCTCTTCCTCATATGAAAATGGGGTCTGGACTATTCCATGTATTAGTTAAAGGACTCTACCATTTAACTATGGCATATGAGCTGGAAGAGACTGGATGCCAGTGGCAATCTGCTGCAGACTGACCTTTAGCATCAGTTTGCAAAAAATTCAAAACAAATAAGACAAAAGCAAGATGTACTTTTGGTGATCTTGGAGGGTATAATTCCTCATTTTTTTGTTTTTAAAAGCCAATTTTTCAGAGTGCAATATGCATACTCAATAATCCCTTATTATTATAAGGAGTTATAAGGAATTCCAGTTTTATGTTCAATACCAAATTCTTTACAAAATGATAAAAAGTTGTTGCCAGTATAAGCTGACCCATTACCTGTCTTAATGATTTTAGGTAATTCCATATCATTAAAGGCTTGTAAACAATGATCAATTACATTTCTAGAGGCTTCTCATGTGTGCAGAGAAGGAAAAAGGAATCCCAAACAAGTGTCAATACAAACAAGTATATATTTCAATTTTCCAAATTCTGCATAGTGAGTTACATCCATTTGCCAAATATGATTGGGCATAAAGCCTCGTGGATTTACCCCTAAATGAGGAACTGAAGATAATGTAAGACAGTTATGGCATTGTTTTACAATCATTCTTGCTTGCTCCTTACTGATCTTATGTCGGAACCTTTAGGTGTGGCTAGAAAGATGAAACTTATGATCACTTTTAGCCAACGCAACAGGATCTGAAACTAGGGCCTCTCCTATTAGAGCTCTGTCAATGCAATTATTGCCTGAAGATAAAGGTCCAGGAAGAATGGAGTGAGCTCGCATATGTCCAATATAAAAAGGATTTTTTCAAGCAAGAATGATGTTTTGCAATTGTGAAAACAAAGATCCTGCTGGCATATTAAAATTAAATGTACCACAAGTTTTCAACAGAGGAATGGATTTGGCCACATACAAACTATCAGTAAAAAGATTAAAAGTATCATCTACAGATAGAAAAACATTTAGTACTGCTCTCAGTTCTGCTGGCTGAGCTGAGACCCCCAGGGGTCTCTATTACTACCAGTTAAATATTCATAAGATATCCTGCTCATCCTTTAGAGGAGCCATCTGTGAAAATCAAAAGAGCATTAGGCAACAACTATAAAGATATCATATTAGGAAATATAATCTTATGTACATTTAAAATTTTGATCAACCTATCTTGAAGATAATGATTATCTACATTTCCTTTAAATTCTTTTCTAGCAAGCAACCAATCCGTACTATACTGCTTCAGCCAAGTATCTTGATCTACATCAAAATGTTGAATAATAATATCTGGCTCTTTGCCAAAATAAGTCAGTGCCTGCTTCCTTCCAACTATAATCATCTGGGATACTGCCTTATAATATGTCAGAATATTATGTTTAGGAGATGTCCTCCAATGTATCCACATAGGAGGAGCCTTTTGCCATAATAATTCTGTAAGCATTTGAGTCATATTAAAAATCAAGAGATGTAAAGGCAGAGAATAATCTATATAGGTAGCAAATTGTTTTTCAATAGCTCTTTCTACTTGTGGTAAGGCTAGCAGTCCTTCTGAGGTTAAAGACCTGGGGAGATAGGATTACCACTCCCTTTAGAACATCAAATAAAAGTCTTAATTCTCCTGTAGTAAGCTTTAAAACAGTGTGAAGCCAATTGATATCACCTAACAATTTTTTAAAATAATTTAAAGTTTTTAAACTGTCCCTGTGAATAATTATCTTCTGGGATAAAACAGCTTGATCTGTAAGTCTAAAACCCAAATAATTATAAGGATCCTGAGTATGCACCTTTTCTCTAGCTATTTGCAGTACTTTATCAGCTAAAGCTTGTTGCAAATCTCTATAACATAACATCAAGTCTTGAGGATCTTTTCCTGCTATCAGGACATCATCTGTGTAATGAATAATATATATCATTGGCCATTATATATTATTATAGGCTAAATGGCTTGTGCCACAAACTTTTGACATAAGGTGGGACTATTAGCCATGCTCTGAGGAAGAACTGTTCATTGATATCTTTTCATAGGTTTCATGAAGTTAATAGACGGAACACTGAAGGTGAATCTTTTACAATTCTTGGGGTGCAAAGGAATAGTAAAGAAACAATCTACAAACAAATCTACCTCTGTTTTATAATATCCTCTAGGAATAGCCACTGGTGATGGAAATCCAGGTTGTAAAGCTCCCATAGGTACCAGGATTTCATTAACTTTTCTTAGGTCTTAAGACAATCTCCATTTACTAGATTTTTTTCTTGATAACAAATACTGGAATATTCCATGGTGACTGACATTCTCTTATATGTGCTGCCTCAAGTTGCTCCTACACTAGCGAAGATGCACCTTCTATTATTTTCTTTAGACAAAGACCATTAATCAACCCATACTGGAATATTATTAATCCATTGAATTTTATCAGCATGGGATGCAGGCAAGATAGTATCCATTAAAGAAAATGCCCCAAACCTCTAGTTTCAGAGTGAGGCTTAGGACTTTCAAAATTTTTAACAACTTGTCCTTCTTTTCCTTGCACCTGACCAGGCAAAAGTTCTTGTTCTAGCACCTGCTTAGCCACTACTTCATTAGGACTACACATTATTATTATTTTACTTTTACTCTTATTTTTATTGAATATATTCTTCATTTACATTTCAAATGTTGTACATCTTCTGGGATTCCCCCTCCCTTAAAACCCCCAACCCATTTTCCCATGCTCTGCATCCAAGAATATGCCCCTCCACCCAACCAACTCCCTCCTACCCCACCTCCTTCGATTTTCCCATGCTGGTGCAACTATTGAGCCTTCACAGGACCAAGGACTGCTCCTCCCACTGATGCCCGAAAAGGCATTCCTCTGCTACTCTTGACTAGAACCAAGTGTACCCCTTGGTTGATGGCTTAGGCCCTGGGGAGCCCTGGGGCATCTGGTTGGCCAGCATCATAGTTCTTCCCATGGGACTGCAAACCCCTCGCCCCAGCTCCTCCAGTCTGCCCTCCAACTCCTCCATTGGGAACCCAGCACTCAGTTCAATGGTTGATTGCTAGCATCCGCCTATGTATCTATAGGGCTCTGGGAGGACCCCTCTGGAGACAACTATAACAAGCAACTTTCCACATGCTCTTCTTGTCATGCATAGTAGTTTCAGGGTTTGGTGAGTGTTTATAGGCTGAATCCCCAGGTAGGATAATCTTTGTGTAGCAATTCCTTCAGGTTCTGCTGCACACTTTGTTGCCATAATTGCTCCTGTAGGCATTTTGTTCCCTTTCTTAGAGGAACCAAAGCATCCCCACTTTGATATTCCTTCTTGAGCTTCCTGTGGTCTGTGAATTATAAATTTTTTTATTTTGAGCTTTTGAGCTAATATCCAATTATCAGTGAGTATATACCATGTGTGCTCTTTTGTGATTAGGTTACCTCACTCAGGATGACACTTTCTAGTTCCATCCATTTGTCTAAGAATTTCTAATAGCTAAATAGTACTCCATTGTGTATATTTACACAATATTTGTATCCATTCCTTTCCTGAAGGACATCTGTATTCTTTCCAGCTTCTGGCTATTATAAAAAAAGCTGCTTTGAACATAGTGGAGCATGTGTCCCTATAATTCTTTGGAACCCTCTGGTTAATTTGGCTAAGAATTTATCTATCTTGTTGATTATCTCAGAGAACCAGCTCGTGGTTTTGTTGATTCTTTGTAAAGTTCTTGTTTCTATTTGATTGAATTTGGCCCTGAGTTTGATTATTTCCTGACATCTACTCCTCTTGGGTGTATTTGCTTCTTTTTGTTTTAGAGCTTTCAAGTGCGTTGTCAAGCTGTTAGTATAAGCTTTCTCCATTTTCTTTTGGAGGCACTTAGAGCTATGAGTTTTCCTCTTAATACTGCTTTCATTGTGGTGGATGAGTTTGGGTATTTTATACGTTTATTTTCATTAAATTCTAAAAAGTCTTTAATTTCTGTTTTTATTTCTTCCTTGACCAAGCTATCATTGAGTAGAGCATTGTTCAATGTCCACATGTATGTGTGTTTTCTGCTGTTTTTGTTTGAACATAAGACTAGACTTAGACCATGGTGATCTGATAGGGTGCATGGAATTATTTCAATATTCCTGTATCTGTTGAGGACTGTTTTGTGACCAATTATATGGTCGATTTTGGAGAAGGTACCATGAGGTGCTGAGAAGAAAGTATATTCTTTTGATTGAGAATGGAATGTTCTATAATTATCTGTAAGATCCATTTGGTCTATAACTTCAATTAGTTTCACTGTGTCTCTGTTTAGTTTTTGTTTCCATGATTTGTCCATTGTTGACAGTGGCGTGTTGAAGTCTCCCACTATTATTGTGTGGGGTGTAAGTGTTCTTTGAACTTTAGTAAAAATTTCTTTTATGAATGTGAGTGCCCATGCATTTGGAGCATAGATGTTCAGAATTGAAAGTTCATCTTCCTAGATTTTTCCTTTGACCAGTATGAAGTGTCCCTCCATATCTTTTTAGAAAACTTTTGGTTGAAAGTCAATTTTAACATATAAAAATGGCCACTTGGCTTGTTTCTTGGGACCATTTTCCAACCTTTAACTCTGAGGTAGTGAGTGTATTTGTCACTGAGTGTGTTTCTTGTATGCAACAAAATGTTGGATAGTGTTTATGAATCTCTTAGTTTATGTCTTTTTATTGGGGAATTGAGACTATTGATGTTAAGAGATATTAAGGAAAAGTGACTGTTGCTTTCTGTTATTTTCATTGTTAAAAGTGCAATTTTGTTTGTGTGGCTCTGTTCTTTTGAGTTTGTTGAAAAATTACTCTATTGCTCTTTCTAGGATGTAGTTTCCCGCCTTCTGTTGTTATTTTCTACCCATTATCCTTTGTAGAGCTGGGTTTGTGGAAAGATATTGTGTAAATTTGGTTTTCTCTGGCTATGGTAATTGACAGTTTTTCTGGGTTGACAGTTAGTTATCTGTGTCTCTGTGACATCTGCCCAGGATTTTCTTGCCTTCATAGTTAATGATGAGAAATCTGGTGTAATTCTGATAGGTCTGCCTATATATGTTATTTGATCTTTTTCCCTTACTGCTTTTAATATTCTTTTTTTGTTTAGTACATTTGGTGCTTTGATTATTATGTGTGGGGAGGAGTTTCTGTTCTGGTCAAGTCTGTTTGGAGTTCTGTAGGCTTCTTGTATGTTCATGGGCATCTCTTTGTTTAGGTTAGGGAAGTTTTCTTCTATAATTTTTTTGATATTTGCTGGCCCTTTAAGTTGCAAATCCTCACTCTCTTATACCTCTAATTCTTAGGTTTGGTCTTCTCATTGTGTCCTAGATTTCCTGGAAGTTTTGGGCTACAGACTTTTTGAATTTTGCATTTTCTTTGACTGTTGAGTCAATGTTTTCTATGGTATCTTCAGCACCTGAGATTCTTTCTTCTATCTCTTATATTCTTTTGTTGATGCTTGCATCTATGACTCCTGAATTCTTTCCAAGATTTTCTATCTCCAGAGATGTCTCACTTTGTGATTTCTTTATTGTTTCTACTTCCATTTTTAGATACTGGGTAGTTTTTTTCAGTTCATTCACTTGTTTGTTTGTGTTTTCCTGCAATTCTTTAAGGGATTTTTGTGTTTCCTCTTTAAGGCTGCTACCTGTTGACCCATGTTCTCCTGTATTTCTTTAAGGGATTTTTTTTGTGATTCCTCTTTAAGGGCTTCTACCTGTTGACCCTTGTTCTCCTGTATTTTTTTAAGGGAGTTATTTATGTCCTTCTTGAAGTCCTCTATCAGCATCATGAGATGTGATTTTAAATACAGCTCTTGCTTTTCTGGTGTGTTGGGTTATCCAGGATTTGCTGTTGTGGGAGTACTGGGTTCTGATGGTGCCATATTGCCTTGGTTACTGTTGGTAATGATCTTGTGTTTGCCTTTTGCCATCTAGTTTTCTCTGGTGTTAGCTGGTCTGCTGTATCTGATTGTGGCTTATCTGTCCTACAAGCCTATGTTTCTGTACTCCTGGGATTCCTGTTCTCTCTTTGCACACAGGTATTTAGGCTCTCCTGGGAGACCAGCTCTCTTGTGCTCCCAGGCCACTCCACATGACGTGAGTGCAGCTGGTTCTCAAGTGCCCTTAATGTAGCTGGTTCTCTAGGAATTATCAGAAGATGGAGTCCTTACTGTGACAGACCTGGCAAGATTCTACTACAGCAGAAAGGGCTGGCAGTGGAGGAAGGGGGAGAAGGATAGGAAGGGGACTGTTATTCGGAAGACTGGGACTTTTGGTGATTGCTGGGCAGTGAGTCCTGCTGGACTCAGCAGCTCTGGGCCTCCAGATGTGTGTGGGGGGGTGTTCTTACCAAATGTCCTGAGTGACTGGTTCTCTAGGAAGTATCAGAGATGGTGTCTTCACTCTTGTAGACTGGCAAGGTTTTACCACAACAGAAAGGGCAAATGCCTAGAGTGGCTGGTTCTCAAATGCTATGAGTGTCTGGTTCTCTAGGAAGTATGAGGATATTGTATCTTCACTGTGGCATACCTGACAATGTTCTACCACAACAAAATGGGCTGACAGCAGTGGAAGGAAGACTACATATTATAAGACCCTTCTGTGAGAAGAGATCTCTTTCCCAAAGGGTAATAGGAAAATTTGGCATAATCTAAGACTGAATTTGTCCTGAATTGACCTCCTCATCTCTCCAGGTTAGAAGTGTAGTGCATTGCTTTGGGTTATTGGCATAACCAATCCCTTGGACATGAGTGAGCATATCTGAAAAGGGCCAAGTTGAAGGACAATCTTGTCCTCTAATAATTGTTACAGCAGCTCCAGTATCTATTATTTCTTCAAAACATTATCCCTCATTTGTTAATTTAATGTTAGATCTCTTACTAGTAATATATTGAACCCAATACACATCAGAGGAACCAAAGTTACTCTGTCCTCTCTCACTCTTAATGAATCTGGAAGGTAGCAGATGCAAGAGAATTATTATAAGTTAAGAATTATTATAAGTTATTATAAGTTCTTTGCTTAGCAGGTACAGTTATAATGCTATGAGGGGAATCATCCATAATTAAATAATTTCTCTCTCATGATAATTATCTATGACACCTGGATAAACCCACAGTCCTTTTACAATGGCACTGCTTCATCCTAGAGGCAATGCCCAAGTTTCTGCAGGCAAAGGTCCAAAATCTCCTGTGGATAGGGTCTGAACTCCCATTTCTGGGATTAATACCACATGGGAGGTGGAACAGATGTCCAATCCTGTGCTTCCTACTGTTGCCCTGATAAGTTCAAAGACAGATTTCCCTGACCTGGCAGCAGCTTCATGGGACCATAAGCTATTTGCTGTGGGCATCTGGGGGCCTGAGGCTAGCTTCTCTGTTTCTTGACATGGGATAGCCCTGAATATCTGTCTTAGATTTACATGCTCTTGCCCAGTGGTTACCCTTGCTGTATGGAGTACAAACTCCTGCGGTGTAACCTGATTGTCTGCTTATTGGGCCTCTATTCCTAGGACAATCATTTCTAAAATGACCCAAATCTCAATATTTAAAACATGCTTTATTCGCTGATTTTTGTAAAAGAATTGCTTGCACAGTAGTTTCATGCAAGGTTGCAGCCATGGCTAGACCTTGATTTTACGAGGGCCCAATCTCTGCACAAAGGTGGATATACCCAGCTAAGTCTGTCTGTGCCTTGTGATTAAATTTATGATTAGCACTACTATTTAGTGCTGTATGTTGCTTACTGTGCAGGATAACATCTTTTTCCATTTTCTGCGGAGCTCCACCAAGACAGTGTCCCTCAGATTATCTCTCCATGTCCAGCCACGTGTTCAGGTACCAATCACAGAACACAGGTAAACAGGTAGAAGCCCTTAAAGAAGAAAGAAAAATATTTCTTTTTTTTTCTTTTTCTTTTTTTTGTATTAGATATTTTCTTTTTTTTTAATTTGTTATTATTTATTTACATTTCAAATGTTATCCCTCTTTTCTTTATTCAATTAGACATTTTCTTTATTAAGATTTCAAATGTTAATGTTTCCTAATTTTCCCTCCGAAAATCTCCTATCCCATACCCCCTCCCCCTGCTCACAGTCCCACTCACTCCTGCTTCCATGTCCTGAGATTCCATTATATTGGGGCATCTAGCCATCTCAGGACTAAGGGCCTTTCCTCTCATTGATATCCAACAAGGCCATCCTCTGGTGCATATGCAACTGGAACAATGGGTACCTCTATGTGTGCTCTTTTGTTGGTGGTTTAGTCCCTGGGATCTCTGGGGCTACTGATTGGTTCATATTGTTGTTCCTTCTATTTTGTTGCAAACCCCTTCAGCTTTCTCTAGCTCCTCCATTAGTGCCCTTGTGTTCAGACCAATGGTTGACTGAGAGCATCCACCTCTGTATTTGTCAGGTACTGGCAGAACCTCTCAGGAGACAACTATATCAGGTTCCTGCCAGCAAAAGCTTGTTGGCATCCACAATAGTGTCTGGGTTTGGTGACTGCATATAGGATGGCCACTCGGGGTGAAATCTTTGCATGACCATTCCTTCAGTCTCTTCTTCACACTTTGTCTCTCTACCCATGTGTAGTGGATTGTATGTTTGTCCCAGGGAGTGGCACTATTAGAAGATGTGGCCTTTTTGGAGGAAGTGTGTCACTGTAGGGTTAGGCTTAGAGATCTTCCTCTTAGATGCCTGAAGATGTCCAGTCTGTTCTTTGGATAAAGGTGTAGAACACTGAGCTCCTCCTACACCTTGCCTGCCTGCATGTTGCCATGCTTCTGTCTTGATGACAATGGACTAAACCTCTGAACCTGTAAGCCAGCCCCAAGTAAATGTCTTTTATAAAACTTGCATTGGTCATTGGTGTCTGTTCACAGCAGTAAAACCCAAACTAATACAGGCATCTACCTTCATAAATGAAACTTTACTAAAGCACAAAGCACAAATTGCACCTCACATTATAATAGTGGGAGCCTTTAACACCCCATTCTCAGCAATAGACAGATCATGGAAACAGAAATTGAACAGAGACACTGTAAAACTGACAGAACCAAATGGATCTAACAGATATTTTTAAAACATTTTACCCTAAAGCAAAGGAATATACCTTCTTCTCAGCACCTCGTGGTACCCTCTCCAAAACTGACCATATAATTGGTCACAAAAGAGGTTTCAACAGATATAAGAAGATTAAAGTAATCCCATGTATCCTATCAGATCACCATGGACTAAGGCTGGTCTTCAATAGCAACAAAAACAACAAAAAGCCCACATATACATGGAAGCTGAACAACTCCCTATTCAATGATAACTTGGCTAAGGAAGATATAAAGAAATAAATTAAAGTCTTTTTAGAATATAATGAAAATGAAGGCACAACCTACCCTAACTTATGGAATACAATGAAAGCAGTGCTAAGAGGAAAACACATCTCTGAATGCCTCCAAAAAGAAACTGGAGAGAGCATACAATATCAGCTTGATAGCACATCTGAAAGCTCTAGAACAAAAAGAAGCAATTGCACTCAGGAGGAGTAGACAATAGGAAATAATCAAACTTAGGGCTAAAATCACCCAAGTAGAAACAATAAGCAATATACAAAGAATCAACAAAACCATGAGCTGGTTCTTTGAGAAAATCCAAAAGATAGACAAACCCTTAGCGAGACTAACCAGAAGGTACAGAGATAGTATCCAAATTAAAATCAGAAATGAAATTGGAGATATAACAACAGAAACTGAGGAAATTAAAAAAAAAATCATCAAATCCTACTACAAAAATCTATATTCAACAAAACTGGAAAATCCGGATGAAATGGAAAATTTTTTAGACAGATACCAAATACAATACTTGGATAAGATAAACCATCTAAGCAGTCCCATCACCCCTAAAGGAATAGAAGTAGTCATTAAAAGTCTGCAAAACAAAACAGCCCACAATCAAATGAGTTTAGTTCAGAATATTATCAGACCCTCAAAGAAGACCTAATACCAATATTCTTCAAACGATTTCACAAAAAAGAAACAGAAGGAACACTACCCAATTCATTCTATGAAGTCACAGTTATGCTGTGTATTCTCCCTTGAAGAAAGTATGGTTTCTGTCTAATCAGGAACTTTTCACAATTTTCTTTCATATAGAACTTCATAAAAGATTTTTTTTCTAATTTTATCATGTTTAAGGTTCCATATAGATTTTTCAAAATTGGTTGAGTGCTTTCATATAGGACTTCATAAAAGATTTTTTTCTAATTTTATCATGTTTAATGTTCCATATAGAATTTTTAAAATTGGTTGAGTGCATATTACTTTTAGCTTCAGAAGGTATCATGTATATTTAAAAGTTATTTAATTATCACAAATTATTTTGATGACTTAAAAATGTCAATACCGAGTTGTATATTTTAAAATTAATTTTATTAGTTTTAAAATGATAAAATAAAGTTTTCAATAAAGGAGACACTGGAGGCCTCCCTAAACGGTTAAGAGAGACTTCTTAATAAGGAAGGCAAAGGTCTTAGGATGATCTTTACCATAAAAAGAGATGTTTATTCACTTAAGAGATTTGAATAAGCTTGAAAAGCAGACCATGAAACTACTAGGTTTCTATAACTGTGGTGGAGAATGAGGTCTGGGCTGGGATTTGAATACATGCCCCAGCCTGACTGCTAGCCAATGTCCCAAGATGACAACAATC
The DNA here is from genome assembly GCA_036184385.1 of Tokudaia muenninki. Lineage (NCBI taxonomy): Eukaryota > Metazoa > Chordata > Mammalia > Rodentia > Muridae > Tokudaia > Tokudaia muenninki. The sequence continues at coordinate 105,940,503 of BTHS01000023.1, read as the reverse complement.
CCTTCTCCTTCTATGATTTCTGCTTTGTAGATTCCCAAATGACAACTAACATCCTTTCCAGTACTCACTATTTTGTAGCTTTAGCTACTTTATTATTTGACTTAAGGATTGTGGCTACAAATTAAAGCAGTAATTTGATGACACAATTAGGAGACAATGTCCTCAATCTCATGTACTCTCATTATAGAATAGAGGACTCCTCCTGTAGTTTCATTAAGGAGACACAGTGTACAGTCAGCTATACCTTCTTTCCACATCTCTCTCCTCTTCTATTTGCCTTTAAATAAAAGGCAATAGGAAGAAGAAACAAGATAAATAACCAAATCAAGTTTTCAGAAATCAAAGACAAATCATTCTCACAGAGACAGATAGAAGACAGAAACAGGGAAAACATACACATAACACTAATCTAAGAAGAGAAACCAGAAGTATGGATGCAGGTTCAGAAGATGCTCATACATTAAAGTTGACAATCATGAGTCTGTCTTCCCAGAACCAATGTAAAAGCTGGGCCCAGTGTTGTCTGTTAATAATGGCTGCAACCAGAAAGCAAATCCCAGGGATTGTTTTCCACTGCCTGAAGTTCTCCTTTATATTTCTCCAACACCAATAAAGTTCTTTATGGCAACAAACAAAGAAACAAACAAAAACTCCTTCCAGACTCTGCTCAGTTTAATCCCCTCACTTGTTATGCTGTCATCAATGTTAGGTTTGCTTTAATTCTTTGTAGGACTTAATTTTAAAGAATTTCTTGCAAAGAGTATACAATAATTTGTTCCATTTTATGTTGGGTGGGTTTTTCATTGTTGTTTTGTTTTTTTCAATCAACATGATTTTGAGATGCTTTAACAGTTTCTCTCCTTCTGTCTCTTTTCCTGTTGAGTATGCAGAATGTGAAAAATATTTGAGAAATATTTAAGTAAAGTAAGGTAGACATGTATGGACTAAATACAGATAAATATTTTTATTGAAAATAGTTTCTTCTCTCATACAATATATTCCTGCCACAGTTTCCCTCTATCTACTCCTTCTAGCAGCCCCATGGGCCCAGTTTCCTTCCATATCCTCTCAGAAAAGAGGTGGCCCCCAAGTTTGAAATACGAAAAATCAAAATAAAATAGTACAGAGCAAAAGCCCTCATATGAAGACTGGACAAGGCAAACCAATAGTAGGAAAAGAGTCCCAAGAGCTTAACTGAGTCAAAGAAACACTTGTTCCCACAGTTAGGAGTTCCATAGAAACACCAAACTAAAAGTTACAACATACATGCTGAGAACCAGGGGATCCTGCTGGCTCTGTGTTTGCATTTTCAGTCACTGAACCCACATTTAAGATTTCAGGGTGGGGTTACAAGCAAATAAAGTAATACCAAATTGTACCTGGAAATGATAAAAGGTAACTTACTCATAGTGAATTATGTATAGAGATTCACAGATTATTGAAGAAAAGGTACTTGAAAAAATTTGATAAGGAATTTTACTCTACATTTTTCACACAAACACAACTCACTGTTATTTCAACAAAACAGTATGGGTCAACTAAAATTGTATAACTAAAGGCATCTTCCAGCTAGCAAGCCTAAGTCAGGAATCAGGCAGAGAGTAGAAACTGAAGAGAATATTTACTAGCCATCTAAATACAGAAGCTATCCTTGAGATGAGAGGACCTTTAACTTGGAAATTTCAGAAAAGTAGAACACAGTCACTTTACTAATAGCACATGGGACAAGGTCATTATTTTTTTTTCTATTTGGGACATATTTATTTTAGTTATTTCTACAGCAGCTGTCTCCTGAGAGTCTCTGTCAGTGCCTGACAAATACAGAAGTGGATGCTCACAGCCAACCAATGAGCACAGGGTCCCCAATGAAGGAGCTAGAAAAAGGACCCCAAGGACCTGAAGGGGTTTGCAGCCTCATAGGAGGAACAACAATATGAACCAACCAGCACCCCCAGAGCTAAACCACTAACTAAAGAGTACACATGGAGGAAGACATGTCTCTAGCCACATATGCAGCAGAGGATGGCCTTTTTAGACATCAGTGAAAGGAGAGGCCCTTAGTCCTATTAACGCTTGTTGTTCCAGTACAGCAGAATGCCAGAACAAAGAAGCAGGGATGGAGGGAGGAGGGAAGGGATAGGGAGTTTTCAGAGGGGAAATGAGGAAAGGGGATAACATTTGAAATGTGAATAAAGAAAATATCTAATAAAAAACCTTTAAAAAATGAGAATATAGTGTCTAAACATTACTATAGGTGCCTCCATAGGTGTTACAGAGAATAGGGATAAAAGTCTAGAAATTGAGAGAGGTGCACATATCAGAGAATGCAGAAATTCAAACCCTAATTCCAGGGAATAAGTGGAAAGGGGTTGATAAGATGGGGAGAGTACAGAGAGAAATGGAGGGAGGGAATGAAGATAAAAAGGGGAAATCTGAAAACATCAAGTCTGATGAATCCTGAGTTAATATGGGTTTTTATCATTAAAATATTACAAGTATTTTGTACAACCCTTGTATTAGTCAGTGTTCTCTAGAGTCACAGAATGTATGGATAGTCTCTATATTGTTAGGGAACTTGTCGATGACTTACAACTTGTAGTCCAACTTCCCAAAAATAATCAGCAGTACTTGTGGATGGAAGTCCAAGGATCTAGCAGTTGCTCAATCCCACGAGTTAGGCCAGGAAAAGCCTGGGAGAATCTTCCTTCTTCCAATGTCGTTATATAAGTCTCCAGCTGGGGGTATGCCCCAGATTAAAGGTGTGTGCCACCGTGCTATAATTCCAGATAATCTTGAACTCAGAGATCTCCTTATATTAATCTTTTGGAATTCATAGTCACTATGCTTCAAGATCTCCATGCCAAGATCCAGGTCAGAAACTTGTATCTCTGAGTCTCCAGATTAGGATTATAGGTGAGCATCAAATTCCTGATTAGTTCATTCCAGATTTAGTCAAATTGACAACCAGGAATAGCCACTACAATCCACCCCTTACAGTCCACCCACACAAATAATATCTCATGTCCACATGGAACAATAACAAGGTCATGAATATGCCTAACATGATATAACTATTCCTTGTACAATTGCAAACACATTTGTAAATTTACAATGGTAACATTCTTTAAGTGTCTCAATACCAATTGATGTTAAAGAAATTGGAAGAAAGACAAATGCATCCTTAACAAAATAAGACAGAAGAATTCATATTACTTATAATCCTCGTTTCTGCAACTGGTTATGTGGTCTTAGTTGGTATTTATAACTACCATCCTTGGCTATACATTCTGTATTTCCTTCACCGTTGTCAAGCACCTCAGAAGGTCTTGGCTCTTTTCCTAGAAGATTGACCCATACCTTCATTCCTGATGGGTCTGTGTCCTTTGTCATCTGGCTTGGATTAGGCTGTTGTACTAAGCCATTGACTTTAATCACAGGACGTTTTAGTACTAAAAGATGCCCTAAGGGATCTCCTGCACTCCAGATATAATCCTACTTACCTCCATTGTGGAGAGGCAATCCAAATTCCCCATGGTAATCTGGATCTATCACCCCTCCCAACACTGTTATTCCTTTCTTAGCCTCTTGGTTTAAGAGCATTCGAAGCCCAAAATGGCCAGAGGGAAGTCTGAGATTCTAGTTCAATGGAATGTTTGTTGTGACTCCTGGTAGGAGCACCCCCCCCCCCGGAAGCAAAACTTCTAGGCCAGCAGAACCTAAAGTTGTGAGGACAGAAAGCAAAGACTTTCCTAGAGGGTCACTAGGAGTGACAGTGAGTGGAACTATTCCCTTTTTGACTCCTTGATTCCTAGACCCATGGATCCTGGCTATGGGAGAAACTGTACCATATATTGAACACTGATTCGAAGCATATACTGCCTTCTGAAGAACTCTGCCTCAGTCCTCCATACTGTTGCCACCTAATTGGCACTGTATCTGTGTCTTCAAAGGGCTATTCCATCTTTCTATCAGACCAGCTACTTCAGGATGATGAGGAACATGGTAAGACAAGTGAATTCCATGATTGTGGACCCACTGTCGCACTTCTCTGGCTGTAAAATAATTTCCTTGGTCAGAAGCAATACTGTGTGGAATGCCATGATGATAGATAAGGCATTCTGTGAGTCCATGGATAGTGGTGTGGCAGAAGCATTACATGCAGGAAAGGCAAATCCATAACCAGAATAAGTATCTACTCCAGTAAGAACGAAACGTTGTCCTTTTCACGGGGGAAGTGGTCCAATGTAGTCAACCTGCCACCAGGTTGCTGGCTGACCACCTCAAGGAATGATGCCATATCTGGTGCTCAGTGTTGATTTCTGCTGTTGGCAGATCTGGCATTCAGCAGCTACTTTAGCCTGGTCAGCCTTGGTGAGTGGAAGTCCGTGTTGCTGAGCCCAAGCATAACCTCTGTCTCGGCCACCAAGGCCACTTTGTCCATGTGCCCATTGGGCAATGACTGGGATGGCTGGGGAAAGAGGCTGACTGTCCACAGAATGGGAAATCTTATCTACTTGATTGTTGAACTCCTCTTCAGCTGAAGTCACCTTTCGGTGAGCATTTAGATGGGACAGAGGAACCTGGCCACCCTTTCATTCAAGGGGTTCTGGCTCTGCAAACTGACTCAAGTCTTGATATTGATTCACTGGCCAGGATTGCCTTTTGCCATGATCCAATGTAGTCTTTCATTTGCTTGAGAATTTTTCTGCATATGCAGATCAAACAGATATGCAGTAGGTTTCCTATCTATTTCATGCCTGGAAACACCATGGTTGACTAGCCAGTACCAAAGGTCCAAATGAATCATGCCTTTATAAATTCCACCACTCCTGTACTGACGATTATGGGGTATGTCATTATAAACATTGTTTTGTCTACCCTATCCATTATAATAACTATGATCACCTTGTCTCTGGAGATTCAGTGCTGCCACCTCGCCCTTGTTACCTCAAGGCCCAGTTAAACCCATTGAATTTAATGCATCTAATTGAGCAGCAGCATCTCCAACGCTAAGGTTTGGCACAAGGAAATGGGCAAGAACAAAACTCTTTAAATGTGCTGGTGCCTCTCTCATCAGTTTGCATCTTATAGGACTGGTGAAGGGCATATCTTCTGGACCTTCCCATTGTGTATCCTTAGGTTTTACACCACGTATCCACTCCAGCATTGCAATTTCCCTTAGCCCTAAAACCCCTTCATCATCCTTAAGCCAAGGGATATCAGGCATCTCCAACTCCTTTTTATTACGCCATCTTTTGATAAACCCTTCAGCCAACCACTCAAACAAACTTCTGACACTTTTTTAACTGTGTGAGCTTCCATATTAAACCTAGAATCACCACTCAGAGGGCCCATGCCAATAAACTCAGCCTGATCTAGTTTTATGTCCCTTCCACCGTTATCCCACACCCTTAAAATCCATTCCCACACATATACCCCAGACTTCTGTTTGAATAAATTAGCAAACTCATTAAGCTTCTTAGAATTATAGTGTATTTCCTCATAGACTACACTTTCTACCTTCCCTCTAGGGGCCTGTTTTGCCTTGAGTCTGGTTATAGGTCTAGAAGAAACTAGTGTTGGGTCTTGAGAAACATCAGTATTGTCTTGTCCGGCATTTCCTTCAGCAAAAGTCAATGCTGGTTTATCAGGCTCTGAGGGACTAATTTCATTATATGGAGAAGGCACTGTTTCAAGGGGTGGGGCTGAGGGTACTACTTCCTCAGGTGGGGCAAATCCTTGAAAATCTGAAGATTCAAAATTCTCAATTTCAACAGGGTCTTCCCACACATCCCCATCCCAAGTTATAGGATCCCATTCTTTGCCAATTAATGCCCTTACTTTAACTGCTGAAACCCTCTGAGGCTGAGACTGGAATTTTCACTGTAATTCAGCCAACCTTATAATGAAAGTTTCAGTTAGATTTCTGCAACTTGAACTCTATGGTTGCTAGAGAGAAGACTCTCTTCAAGGGCACACTTAGCAACTTTTAGATTGTTTACTTGCATCTGGAGCTTTTTGATTTTATCACACAACTTCTTCCTTTCCGTCATTTTTTTCCTGAGATGCTAAGAGCAACCAGCCAGCAAAATCATTTTTCAATTTTTCCTCAACTTGTAGAAAGTATTGAACGCCACTGAATCATCTAATTCATCAAGATACTCAAAGACATTAGCTTCTTTAACTTGAAATAGAGTTTCAACCATGGGTCTTCAATGTTCTCTGAACTCCCAGGAGCAAGAAATCTGGAGAGGGTTCAGTAGTTGGAGGTGCTGATGAATTACCAAACCAACTCCAGATTTTTAAAATATTTATCCTTATTCTTCTGCTCCTCTAGAACCACTCCCAGTACTAATTTCTGTATTAGTCAGGGTTCTCTAATGTCACAGAACGTATGGGTTGTCTCTATATAGTTAGAAAATTTGTCGATGACTTACAACTTGTAGTCCAACTCCCCAACAATAGTCAGCAGTACTTGTGGATGGAAGTCCAAGGATCTAGCAGTTGCTCAGTCACATGAGCAGGCCAGGAAAAGCTACAGTGAATCTTCCTTCTTCTAATGTCCTTATATAGGTCTCCAGCAGAGGGTGTGACCCAGATTAAAGGTGTGTACCACTGTGCCTTTAATCTCAGATGACCTTGAATTCAGAGAACTCCTTTTATTAAATCTTCTGGAATTTATAGTCACTATCCATGCCGAGATCCAGGTCAGAAACTTGTATCTCTGAGTCTCCAGATTAGGATTATAGGTGAGCATTCTAATTCTTGATTAGTTCATTCCAAATTTAGTCAAGTTGACAGCCAGGAATTGCCAGTACAAACCTCTGTTGAAAAGCAACCATATGTCTATTTTTCTGGAAAATACAGTATAGTGTTGTCCTGTACTTACATTTCATCTAAGCTTTAACTCCCAGAATGCCCTAGGCTTCATAGTTTCTCAATTTTTCTTTATGGAACCCTATAGTACTTTCCCTATTACTTGACCCTAATCTGTTCACAAGTAGAATGAAGGTATGAGATATCTATAAATCCTATCTACTATATCAGCATCTCTATTAACTTAGTATTCCTGCTCATCTCCTGAAGCTCTAATGTACATACTCATGATGGGAGATCTTACAAGCTTTGACAGGTTTGGGAGGTTCTGAGATTGTGTGTGGCCAGCAAACCCCCATAATATTCTTGACTATGCTATTCTTGACTAAGCCATTTCTTTCTTGGTATTAGAACATGACAAAGAAAGAAAATATGGAATTTGTGATTGAGGATCCAATTAAGAGAATATTAAGGTCATCAAAGTTTTAGTGTCCCATTAGATAGGAAAATCAATACAGGTGCTAACCACTTCCATATATCAACTTGACAGATGATGAGGCTTGGAGAAAATTCAGACAAGTGAAGAGTGTAGAAGGAAGCAGGAAATATAAACATGTGATTGACACAGATGTGGAGGGGATGCTATAAACAGATGACCCAGACTTCAGAAGAAATGACGGCTGAAAGCTTGTTTCAGGAAATAAAGAGATTTCCAAGGAATAATAAAAAAATAAGATAAAACAATAACTAGCACATGAGTGTTAAAGAGAAGAAACAAACAGAAGGTAAGGAGCCCTGAAGAAATCACAAGAATCAGAGATTCACTCATTGGCACACTCCCTTTGGCTCACATTTACTTTAGGGAGATCATTTCCCTATCATGTTGAGTCTTTTAGTGAAAGTGCAATATTGTACATATAGAAATGGTCTGTGGGGAGTTAATCTTACTTGGAATCCAAGGTGGTAAAGGTCAAAGAAAATGATTGGCAAATTATTCCTACTTTTTGGCAATATGATAGCAACAATTAAAAAGAGGATCAAGTCCACAACTCAATTTTGATAAACTAACACCGACTTAGTTGCAAGATATTTCCTATCCATTCACATTGAAGCTCTGAGAGGCCAGTGAATGGAGGTGAGAGAGGAGGAGGATCTAAGGGTAAAGAGAGGCCCAGGGGACCACATGAGTGGAGAGAGAGGGAGATGTGGGTATCCGATTGATTCAGATGTATTTCTGGTGTTTTGGAGAGGTTAGAAATATTGGGATAAAATTTTATTACTGTAAATTGGAATTATGAAATTGGGAGTTTCTTATACATAAATATATTTGGTTAACTGTTCAAGTTTAAGAGTCATATTTTACTGAATTCTTGGAAGGAGTTGGTGCTGGGCAGAAGCATGGGAGTCCCATCATTTATAGAGGCTTGGCAGGGTTTTACTTTTTTAATTAATTCCCGCTACATACTCACAAAGCTCTTTCCACTGGTATTAAGGAAATAACCTTTATATAATCTAGCATACAGTTAACACTGTTACCAGTGTTACTGGTTTGAATAAGAAATAACACACCTTGAGCTCTGTCTCTCATTGGTTGAATTATTTAGGGAAGTGGAGGCTTGCTGCAGAAATTAAGTCATTAAGGTGTGGTTTTGTGTTTATAGTCTCATCCTACTTCTTGTTCATTGTCTGCTTTATGTTTCCAGCAAAGACATGAACAGTAAGCTTCCTCATCCTGCTACTTTGCCTTTTGAGTGACATCATACCTGCCTGTTATGGTGGATTCTTATCCCTCTGGAACTATATATTCAAACAAATCCTTCTTTATATAAGTTGACGTGGTAACTTTTTTTTCATAGCAACAGAAATGTAACTAGTATATACCTTATCTGAGAAACGTGAAAATGGAGTACTGCTCTGTTTAAGTGTACTTCTCCTTAGAATTTGACACTTTCTCAGAGATTTGAGCTTACGTGGTTTATTCATGTACTGAAACTAGCCCATGCTGGTAGAAAATACAGGTATTAAAGAAGGAAGGAAAAAAATCTTTAGAATGTGATATTATTACTCTTTACTTCTAAGGAAAGTGTAAGATACAGAGTAGAATAAAAATTATCAAGCTATACACATTCCATTTTATATGCAGGATTGCCATTCACTTTATTTCTGTTGACCCACTTTTAGGCATCTATGTTTCTTTATTTTATATTTGATTCATATTTTAAATTTTATTTATTCACTTTACAACCCAGTATCAGTCACTCCTCACTGCCCTGTATCCCCTCACTCAAGTCCTATCCCCAATCCACTCTCCCCTTCTCAAAAGAGAAGGGAACCCCCCTCACTCTGGGTGTCATCCCCAAACTAACCCACCCTTTCCTCCCCCCTAAATTCACACACACCAAGACTAAGTACATCCTCTCACACTGAGGCCAGACAAGGTGGTTCATTTAGGGCCACAGGATCCAAAAGCAGGCAGAGAACAGACTCAGGGATAGCCAATGTTCTAGTTGTTTGGGAATCTGCATGAAGACCAAGCTGCTCATTTGCTACATATGTGAAGGGGTTAGGGTCCAACCCGTGCTCATTCTTTGGTTCGTGATTCAGTCTCTGAGAGCCCACAAGGGTCCAGGCCAGTTGAATCTGTTGGACTTCCTGTAGAAGTCTCTGTCCTCTTCAGGTCCCTCAATCCTTCTCCCAACTCCTCCATAAGACTCCCTTATCTCCATCTAAATATTTGTCAAACATTAACATTATCAAACTATACTGAGCACTAAGCTAATTGTCTGGCACAAGGGTTGCTTTCAGTAAGCCTAGATTATTATTCCTAAATAGATTTTTTTTTTCAGCTGATAGCCAGAACCCCTGCTGGATCTTCCCCGGAATTGCTCACGAGGGGGTTCTGTGTGGGGGAGAGCTGAAGAGTAAAACTACGGGGGTCGAGAGAAGAGAAGACACAGAGACATTAGTGCATGGCTGTACAAAATCTTTCTATCTTTCTTTGGGGACAAGAGCGACAATATATGTGCTGTGGGCATGACCCTCCGTCCCAAAGCTGCAGAGTCTTCTCAGCAGGTCTCTGGCAGGCTGAATGATGTTGCCATAACAAAGATCACAAGGTCTGCTACACAGCAGGAGATAGCGACCTGACTGGCAGGTTCTGTCAGGTGGGAGGAGGTGTGGCTGGAATTCCTCAGCTCCATGTAGGTGAAATGCAGGCAGCTGAGTTTTGCCTAGAGGCATTACAGTGGCTCACTACACTCTGCCACATTCATAGAAGGTCGTCTATTTAATTAATGATCCTATGACATAGGCAATATTACTTTTCTAGTTTACAAAAAGAACTATGAGGCCCAGAAAAGCTGCAAAGCATGCTGAATCCCTGCTATACAGAACTCATTGGTACAAAGAAAAGAAATATTTGTCTTGTTTTGTTTGATACCTTTATTCTTAAACTCTGTTTTTTTTTCATAAGTGTTGTCTGTAATTGTGGAAATCACCAATAGTTTCTAGAGAATAGAGCGATATAAATTATCAAGGAAAAGGAGCAAGTAGAATATAGAAAAACTCTCATTACTCTTCTCTCTCTTTTTCTTTGGCTTGCTTTCATTGACTATGGAATGAACACCCTATTAATTAAAGCCCAAGTATATTTGCTTTTGAAATTTAGAAAAGGACTAATGAGAAATTAGAGACCTGAAATATAATCAATATATTCTTATATTGAAAGTTTAAATAATATTTTGTCAAAAAGTATACACTTGTCATTTTAAATCTTCAACCACTTACCTTCCCGTCACTCTCACACATATCTTAGTTAAGTCAAATTATGAAGATCAAAGGTTTATTTGGATCATTGGCTATGCTTGATCTTTCTGTTGTTTTGACCCTTTGATGAGTCAATCACAGCAGACATATGCAATGAGTTTTATGTTCAGAATGCAAAATCAGAAGAGGAAATGGCCAGGAAACCATTGTACCCTTCATGAGATATACTTTGGGACCTAAAGACCACACAGCTTTTTCTTTTCTCTGTACTGGGTCTCAAACCTATACTAGGCAAGCACTCTACTAATGAGAAACAAGCCAACAGAGGCTTCATATCTTAAGGGTTCCAATAGCTTCCAATAGCAGTGTACTAGGTGTTGATCACACTGTGAACTTCAGATTATGTTGTTTACTGGAAAATGCTGTTTCTAGTTTTGGTGTCACTCAGCCTTAGCACATAGCTTTAGTCTGCCTGGCTGGAATATAGGCAATCCCTTAGTACACACCTTTAATCCCAAACAATGAAGGAAAAATTAGATTGTTAAAAGGAAACATCCATGTTTGAAAACTTCTAATTGACTGCCAGACAAAGTGATAAATCAAAGATATGACAGAATAAGACATGCACAACTCTACTAAGAGAGAAGAAAGGGAAGCTATGAGAAAGAGAGAGAGAGAGAGAAAGAGAGAGAGAGAGAGAGAGAGAGAGAGAGAGAGAGAGAGAGAGAGAGAGAGAGAGAGAGAGAGAGAGAGAGAGATTGATTCAAGAAAATCTGTGACTCTAGAGAACCTGACTAATACATACATAAATCTCAGAATTGTTTTATGTATGTATTTATTGGGTCTGAAAAGCTTTAGTCATAGCATTGTAGAATATAACATGTGCCACTGTGGTTTAAAGACAAAATGTGTTAAAACTTGATCCACAGAGATGATCAGGGTTTCAGAAAGTGGTGAAAACTTCAGGTGGTACGACCTGTCTGAAGGAAGTATGTCACTAGAGGTATCAGATAATCAATTGGTGGGTTCTTTTCTGACAGAGAACTTTCAACCATGAAGTCTTATTCTATTGGCTGCCTAAATAAGACTTGAACAGCAGACATGGTATAGAAGAGTGAAATTTTGTGGAGCTTCTACCCTCCATAAAGAACTGCAAGCAACAAGGAGCTTCTGAGAGTAGCTGAAGTAGGTGATCCACAGTGTTACCATGACACATTACAATATACTTCCTCAATTTGCACTTCACACTTATTTTTCTCAGGAAATTTGTTCACCTACAATGAGGTACAGCTGTTTCTTTATAGATTCCCCTTGTGCTTGCACATCTGGTCCAAAGCTGAACATTTCTTTTTGTCTCAATCCCACATTCTTAACCTAAGCTTTCCCAGAAAAACACTGTTGATCTTAAAGATCCAGGCCCAGTTTGACAACAAAAGTATTTCCTGTCCTTAGCACAATGTGGACTACAGGGTTCTTTCCCTCCTTTGTACACACAGCACTACTTATCCACTGAGGTAGCCCTGTTGACGGTATTACCATTAAGGCTGAGTCAAAATATTATAATGTTTTAGTGAAAAATGATTATCCAATTATAATAAATGCCTGTAATATAATTTTTTACTTATGCTTAGCATTTTCTACTTTGTCATATATTAATACTTCAGCAGTGATATTAAAGCAATGGTCTATGATACCCAGTGCTTGTTGGTAGGAAGCTATGCATTTGCATTTGTTCTTTCAGGATCTGTCAGGAAATAGTGATGGCTATGTCCAGATGTCCTCAAGGAGAATATTATCTTTTTGTTATTGTTTTTCATATTACCAACCAATAAACTTGATATATCTGTTCTTTGGTTTGCTTTTGTAACTCCTGTAAACTGTTAATTCCTGTCATCACTTATAAAGAATTCTAAATACCATCACTGAAAGTGAATGGCTTTGTAACAAGGACTATCCATTATACCAATCCAAGGCACAATTATAATTTACTAACTAAATTGTCATATGGATAATTTCTTGTAGTTAAATCTGTTCCTCAAAAAATTGTTCTTTCTTTAAGGATCGAGAAGGGAAAGTGGCCTGGAAATGTCTATCAGTTAATTTGCATTTTATCTGGCAGAGGTATGCAAAGTGAATCTTTGTCACAATATCCAATTAAAGGGACTCCATCTATTTCTGTGTTTAAGCAGTACTTTATTGGCCTGAGATAAACACATCTAATTCTCTTTGCACCTTAGCTAATGACATTAATTTGGATATAAATCTTAACCCAGTATCTTGAAATTAAATATTAGTGATTTTACCTCAAAAAAGCTGTGTAGAAAAGAAGTCAATTGTAAGTTCTTTACTAAATGGAGCCTCAGTCAGCCTTGCTCTATTCTCACTGCTTCCAGTTAGAGGAAGCAGGCTTAACCCCAGGAGAGTTTTAATTTGATTTTATATTTTCTCACCTAAATCATTTTTATATTGACATTAAGGATGGCCTTTTGACTCATTTAAAATAGTCACTTTAAAGAAGAAATATATTAAACCTGATTTGTTTACTGATGAAAGAATAAAGCCTGACATTTTTGAGACACATTAGTTCCAAGAAAAGTGACTCTCTTAAGTAAAACTTCATTAATGTTCTTCTAAAAGGTCAACAATTTATCACCATCTATCAAGCAGATCAGAGCCTCTTGATCTGGGGTAATCAATTTCTCTTTCCTCTAATTTACTTTTGTTAAAATCACTGCACAGAGTCATGTCCATACAGAAATATAGGGATGTGGCATGTCGAAAGAAAAGCAGGGAGCTTTATTGCTCTGTCCTTTTGTAGAAAAATAATTGATATCTGGACTGAGGAGAAGCTGAACTGAATAGGTGAAATGGTGAAGTGTTTGATATATTCAGCAATGTTCTTTTTCTTTTGAATTCTTTTACGATCATTAGGATTGAGGGAGGAACTTTTTTGCACCTGCAAAAAAGAGCAGAATTTTTGGCAAGGAAGAAGTTAGTCACAGACTAGAAAAGCCTACTATATATGGTCATACAACCTAAGAAATTTTTATGTGTACATATTTAACCATTCATATTCAAGAAGTATTCAAAAGACAAGGTAACTGGGAAAAAATTCAGAAAAAAAATGTTTTCTAAGACATCTACTGTTAAAGCTAGTGATCATTTGAATGAATTTAAGACATTGAAAAAGCCTAGGGTAGCTATAAACAACTGATAGTTGGCACAGCTCTCTTGACAATTGTAACCACTTTCTGGTTTAGTCTAAACATATTTCCAGCTGAAAGAATCTATATTTGATACAATATACTTACTCAAAAACCTAAGGCTGATCAATTCATGGGCCTAAGCAGGGCCTGTGCTACCACTGCTTTCCTCAGTGGAAATGTTGTCCAACTACCTTCCAAATACTATGTTTACAATTACAAGCTACTGAAACTCTCATCCTCAGGCAGAGCAGCTCATTTTGTCAGATGGTATCAGTTAGTTCAGTCTTACACCTTGTCAACATGCTGAAAATAAGTAATTGATGAATTCTTAGCACTAAATGATATATATATGTGTGTGTGTGTGTGTGTGTGTGTGTGTGTGTGTGTGTAATTATATATATATTTGATATAATTCATACACAGAGGCCAGGGAAAGGAAGAGGAAAATCTTGGTAATATTGATACTATTGCAGAAGGGAAAGTGAAAAGACTTAACCAGCTAGAACTTGGGGAAGATTATCACTAAATGCTGTCATCCAGATATGGCACAGCCATTTTAACCCCGAACACAGAAGAGTTATGGATGCCTGCACAAGATTGGGCCCCTTAACATTCCATCTCCTATAGAGGAACTGCTCACAAGGCTATACTACTTTCTGAGGACTGTTAATGTTTGCTGAAGAGGTGTTATTAATTGTATTTTGAATAGCCACTAAGGCGGTAGGAAAGATAAAGAAATAGTTCAGAGGGAAAAGAAGAAGAGAACACAAGGTAATGGGGATGAATGTAATCACAATAGTTGTAATATATGTAGGACACTATTAAAGATGAAAAGACTGGAGATACAGGTTAGCAGCACAGCTCTTGATTGGCATCTACAAAACCCTGAGTTCAACCACATCCAGCAAAACCAACCAGAAAAGAAAAACTAAATTTACACAATCAAACTCCACTTAGGAAGAAAGTTCATCAGGAAATTTACCTCAAGTATTTAGGATTGTCCACAGATTTTAATAAGATAATTTATTAATATATTTGTCAGGGTACCATTGAGACTCTTGACATCTTTTCCTTTCTTTCTCTCTCTCTCCTCTAGGAAGGCCCTACCCAGTCATATCCCTATTCCAATAAAGGTGGTCAACTTAGACCCTTTCTAAATTAACATATTCACAGGAATGGTAATTATAGTAAAATAACCACTAAGCAATGTTGATAATAGGGAAGCATGGCAAATGTATCCTTAGGTGATCATGAGAAGGTATGCTTAAAGCTGTATCAAATGGCTGAACAAGTCATTATGAATAAGCTGATAAGTAACATTCCTCCATGACCTTTACTTTGTTACCTAACTCTTGTTACTTATGTTGATTTCATGCCTTAGATTCCCTCAATGTTAAAGTGTTTAGAAACTATTTTCCAAGTTTCTTTGTGGTCATGAACTTTTTTATTGGTTATTTTATTTATTTACATTTCAAATGCTGTCCTTCCCAGTTTCCCTCTGCAAGCTCCCTATCCTATGTGCCCTCTCCCTGCCACTATGAAGGTGCTCCCTCACCCATTTACCCACTACTGCCTCATTGCCCGAGGATGCACCTATGTTGGGGCATCAAGCCTCCACAGGACCAAGAGCCTCTCCTCCCATTGATGCCAGCTAAGGCCATCCTCTACTACATATGCACCTGGAGCCATGGGATCCCCCCCGCCATGTGTACTCTTTGGTTGATGGTTCAGTGCCTGGTACCCCTGAGGGGTATAGTGGGTTGATATTGTTGTTCTTTCTATGGGGTTGCAATCCCATTCAGCTCTTTCAGACCTTCCCCTAATGCCAGGAGCCAGCCCTGGCGGGTTGTTCTTCTTTCTTGTCAGTTCTTCTTGAGGCAGCTTAGGGGGAAGGGCATTAGCTGTGGGGGTGGGTTGGGGATGGGTAAGATTTGGTCTTATGAAATTCTGGGGTAAAACTTTGTCTTACAGGATATTTAGGGCTGCTGTATAATAAAAAGTTTACTTGTCTATGTTACCATGGTATTGTACTTGAGGTGCCTCTGTTTCTCTGAGGCCAGAGATTGTAGTCTCAGGCACTTAGCCTCATCCTAAAACAGCAGGAGATTAAGTAAAGGAGTAGTTGCTGGAGCCTTTTCCCTATTGTCCAAATGCCTCTTGCTTGTGGGGCTAGGGGGAAGTTTGGAGCAATAAACTTGTATTGAACCAGGAAAAGAGAATGACATTCACAGAAAGAAAAACTTTTACATAAGTGAATATGCATAATCTCACATAAATTCATACACCACTTCATGCATGAAGAATTCTCATTTATACATTTCCATACAAATTCAGTTGGGCCAAGCTTGCATGAATTTTCACAATTACCTACATATAAACACATTCATACTTACATATGCATACAGAAGAAAAGACCAAGCACCGGTGAAGAAAGAACTCACTCATTTTGGATGAAAAATTAGCTCCAATCTTTATTGCAAAGAAAATGAAAAGGCTTAGATCCTTTTAATGCTAAATGAATTAAACCCATGTTTCTAAGAAAAAAAGCTTTGTTCCTTTTTTTTTTTAATTTTCTTTTCTAAGTTTTTTTTTTATATATACATTCAAAATCATTTCCCCTTTCCCGTTTCCTCCCTCCCCGAAAGTCCCATAAGCCCCCTTCCCTCCCTCTTTTTCCCATTCACCCCCCCTCTCACTTCTCTGTCCTGGCGTTCCCCTACATCCAGTCTTTCCAGGACCAGGGGGTCTCTCCTTCCATCTTCTTAGAAATCTATTGATATGCGAATTGTGTCTAGGGTATTCCGAGATTCTGGGTTAATACCCCCTTATCAGTGACTGCATAACTAGTGTGTTCTTTTGTGATTGGGTTACCTCACTAAGGATGATATTTTCAAGTTCTGACCATTTGCCTAGGAATTTCGGGAATTCATTGTTTTTAATTGCAGAGTAGTATTCCATTGTGTAAATATACCACATCTTCTGAATCCATTCCTCTGTTGAGGGACATCTGGGTTCTTTCCAGCTTCTGACTATTATAAATAAGGCTGCTATGAACATAGTGGAGCATGTGTCCTTATTGCATGCAGGTAAAGCCTCTGGATATATGCCCAGAGGGCTAATATCCAATATATACAAAGAACTCAAGAAGGTAAACTCCAGAGAGGCAAGTAACCCTATTAAAAAATGGGGTACAGAGCTAAACAAAGAGTTCTCACCTGAAGAATATCTAATGGCTGAGAAGCACCTAAAGAGATGTTCATCATCCTTAGTCATTAGGGAAATGCAAATCAAAACAACCCTGAGATTCCATCTCACACCAGTCAGAATGGCTAAGATCAAAAACACAGGAGACAGCAGTTGTTGGCGAGGATGTGGAGAAAGAGGAACACTCCTCCACTGCTGGTGGGATTGCAAGCTGGTAAAACCACTCTGGAAAGCAGTCTGGCGGTTCCTCAGAAAACTGGACATGACACTCCCGGAGGATCCGGCTATACCACTCCTGGGCATATACCCGGAGGCTTTACCTGCATGCCATAAGCTTTGTTCCTTTTAATAAGATTAAGCCTGCCTTGTTCTTACCATGGTACCTGTTTTCTCCAAGGATAAGGAGAAGTTTGCCTGTTCCTCTGCTCTCTGCAGCGTCTTCATGTTTCCTCTTTCCCTCTGCATTCTGCACATTACTCTCTTAGTTTTTTTGTTACCTATAGTTTCTAAGTTATACCACTTTGCATTCTCCTTCTAATCTTGTTCTCTTCTCCTGTTCTGAAGTCACAATGATGCTCTTACTCTCAATGCCTTTTCTCTGAAAGCTATGCCTATACTTCTAAGTTTTTCTTGAGTTCAGTTCTGTCTAAAAGGTGTTCTGACTAAAAGCCTCTCCACAGTTCTGTTCCTCTCTCAGCAAAGTTCTTCTCACCTCAGTTCTTCTCACCTTAGTTCCTCAGTTCTGACTCTTCTCTTTATCCTCAGCCCTTAAACATCTCTCAGAATAAATGATCATATGTTAAAAAGTTCATCATAAGTTCACACACACGCACACAAAATCAAATCATAAACTGAAATAGAAGTTTACAACAGAGAATGTTTACATGCATATCCATTAGGAGTAATTATCAAGCTAAACATCTATCACCTATCTCAACTCCATAGGTTCACCGAAGGTTTAAAACTGTAACTAAGTTATAAGTGAAGTCTTGTATAGATAAACCCAGTGAATATTTTATTTTCTATCCTAGCACCTATAAATAAATCACTGGTTCTCTTTTTATGACCTTTGTCTAATTGTTTTACAACTTATTGGAATGTTCTCTGAGTAGGAAAATGTCTGGTTACTATCCAAGAGCAATTAACTGCTGACACTTGAGATACTGGCAGAGTTCTCATCGTAGTTTTGACTACCAGAAAAGGACCTAATAGTAGTCCAATTATAAAGGAGATTAATAATCACTGATATAATTTTAAAAATTTTTTAGGATAATAATAAAGACTTAAGTCATCTGTTTATCTATATACCATCACTCTAAAATAGTACATCTTCGTGAATCTGCAGAGAGTTGCTCCAAAGGGGTGTGCTATTACTTATTGATTATTGTACATTTAATAAAAACAGGAAAAGCATATTAATAGCATGAATCTTTCCTAAAATGAGTCCCTTACTGCCTTGCTTAATAAGGGCTCACTTATTGCAGATTATATATTAATCTGAAGCAAGCCATTTCAGGATGATTACTGGCTAGTATTTAGCTTGTCCCATTATGGCTCCTGACTCCCTAACTCTTCCACTGGGGTTCCAGTGCTTAAGTCAATGGTTGACTGCAGCCATCCACATCTGTACTGGCCAAGCTCTGGCAGAGCCTCTCAGGGAACAGCTATTCTAGGATTCTGTCAGCAAGACCACTTTGGCATCAGCAATAGTGACTAGGTTTGGTGTCAGCAGATCAGATGGATCCCTACCTGGAGTGGTCTTTGAATGACCTTTCCTTCAGTCTCTGTTCCACTTGTTGTTCCTGCATTTTCTTTAGAGAAAAACCATTCTGGGTTAAAATCTTTGAGATGTGTGGGTGGCCCCATCACTCAACCAGAGGACATACCTATCCACTGGATATGATCTCTTCAGTTCTCTCTCCCTTTTGTTGGGTATTTTGAATAATGTCATCCACATTAGGTCATGAGAACCTCTTGACTTCTCTGGCATCTGGGACTTTCTAGTGGCTATACCCAGTTCCCCATCCCCCCACTGCTATACACTACCTTTCAATTTCCTGACCATCTGTACTTCTCCCCATTTCCTTCCAAACCTGATTTTGCCTCCCTTATTCCCTCCCCCTCCTCTCTCTCAGATACCTCCTCCCTCTACCTCCTATTATTGATTTAGTCCCTCTTCAAAGTAGTACTGAAGTATTCACATTTTGATCTTCCTTCTTCTGGAGCTTCATATGGTTTGTGAGCTATTATCCAGTATATACAAAAAACTGAAGAAGTTAAATTTCAGAGAACCAAATAACCTTATTAAAATGGGATACAAAGCTTAACAAAGAATTATCAGCAGAGGAATCTTGAATGGCTGAGAACCACGTACAGAAATGTTTAACATCTATAGTCATCAGAGAAATTCAAATCAACATGACACTGAGATTCCACCGCAATCCAATCAGAATGGATGGAAAGGATGTGGAGAAAAAGGAATACTCCTCCATTGCTGGTGGAATTGCAAACTGGTATAAACACTCTGGGAATCAGTCTGGTGATTCCTTAGAAAATTAGAAATAGTTCTACATGAGGCCCTAGTTATATTACTCCTGAGCATATACCCAAAAGATCCTTCAACATCTAACAAGGATGCATGCTCTACTATATTCACAGCAGCCTTATTTATAATAGCTAGAAGCTGGAAACAATCCAGATGTTTCTCAACAGAGGAATGGATACTGAAAATGTGGTACATTTACATAATGAAGTACTACTCAGCTATTAAAAAAAAGACTTCATAAATTTCACAGGCAACTGGATGGAACTAGAAAATATCATCTTGAATGAGGTAACCCAGTCACAAAATAATCCACTAATAAGTGGATATTAGCTCAAAAACTTGGAATAACTATAATAAAACTCATAGACAATATGAAGCTCAAGAAGAAGGAAGATCAAAGTGTGAATGTGATCATGATGTTTACCACAGCAACAAATAGGAATAGATACTCAGAAAAAGCCTTTAGCACTTAACTTTTTTTATATCTTTATTGAGCATATAGCATGTACCAGAGATATCATGATACATAAGATGCATTTCCTACTTTAAAGAAGTTACAGTCTATTCTTTGACCAATACCTCTAGAAATATAGTCCTTTTTCTACTTTAGTTCTCCAGCCATCTAAGTGCAGGGTTTATAACACTATTTGGAGATGGGCAGAAAAGGTGTCTTTAAAAAGCAAGTGAGAGGTAATTGTATCATGTAGGATGAATGTGACTTGAGCAGATGAGAAAAGTTAGAAGAATCTGTATTGAGAAGAGTAAATGGAGTCTGTTTGACTAAACATCCATTGTCAAAGATAAAAAACTCTCCTAAGGATAAATTTTCTAAACTTTCCTATTATCAAAAATTGCTTACTTGTTATACTACTATCAGCACTGCTCTTGTGAATATATGTTATATATTTTTGGGGTCTGTGCAAATGCCAGGACTGACACAGTAAGAATATGTGTGTGGCAAAAAGAAAATCACTAGTTCAATATCTGATATTGGTTCAAACATCTAGGGTCTGATGCTGAGAAGATTATTTTATGAATATTAAGTATACTGCACATTTGGTAATAGTTCTAATCCTGAGTGCACTATAAAGCTTAATGCATGACTATGCATGTGACCTTACATAAATATGTTATCTCAGTGTAGAGGTCACCAAGCTATAAAGTACATGTGACATCTCCCCTAAGTATAGGTTCTAATGACAGAGAATTAATGCTCAAGTTAAAAGTCTAGGGAGGAAGAGTCAGAGGTAAACATAACAGTCTTAGAGATTCAGTGTGGCCTGACAGTACAGATAGCACAGACCACCATGCTATTAACTACATCTATTCCCAAACTTCTATGCTGAAAACAGATATACATCTCTTCTATTGAAGAAATGATCCTGTGGGTTTAATATTCCTGCTTTCCCTAGTACTTACCATAAGCACCAGGACGTCATGTCCTCTGTAATGCATACATACTTAGTTTTAACATTTTGGTAAATTTGTCATTTGATCAATTGCTGTTTAATGCAATTGTCACAGTGCATTGCATTCATGCTCATTGCCCTGAGTTAAGTACATAGAACTATGACTGAGAAGGAACAGGTTCTTATTTTGTAATGCTAGAGCACAAAGTATGTGTGGTAGGCAAATGTGGAAAAAGAACTGAGTTAACTTTGAACAGACTATATGTCTCCATAAAAATTTTCTCAAACACATGCATAATCAAAGTGTAAAGTAATTAAGAATAAGGATGTTGAAAACAATACAATGAATCATACTTTTCTATTTACCTAAATAAAAACCCATAAATCATTCTATATATACGTTATTCTATATATAAATTTACATATTTTCAAGAAATTTCTTCTAAAGCTAAAGAACACTAAACAAAAATCCCAAAACCAGACATGACATGAGAAATCTTTATTTGAATTGTTAGTCAGAGATGACCAAGAGACTCCCAATACATACCAATCTATTAACCCTGGTTGCCCTCCAGAGGAACAAGGTAAGTTCCTATGGCCAAGAACACTGTGAATTTCAGAAACAGGTCCCAGACTCCACTGAGATTGAGCTGGCTTGAATACCCACTCCCTAAGGATGGAGCCAACCACATTTGACCCAGCTCTGATACCTATGAATCACATAAATGGCCAGAATGACAAAATTAATCCTAAAGGTACAGCAGTGGCACACATAGCTTTGCAGTTATCAGAAAATCCCAAACAACTTTATAATTGTACCTAAACCCTTCTTAATGAGAAGGAAGTCATGCCTTGTACTGGTTTTGATTAATACTGGTACTAACAAAATACTCAGTGTTAGTGAAATCATAGTTATTGAAATATATATGCATGCAACATTAGTGATGTAAAAGGCCATGAATTTGAAGAACAGTATGGAGAATTATGTGGGATGGTTTAGAAGTAGCAAAGAGAAGGGGAAATGTTGTGATTATATTATAATATCATAAACAAAAAATAAAGAATAAGAAATATTTTAACAGTGGAATGTCAGAAGTGACCTATTTATTGAGTCTTTATTTCTGCATATTTGTTTTACTTCCAATGGTTCTCTGAGATCATAAGTTCCTTCTTTAATTTATAGAAATTATTTCCTTCAAAGCTCAGTGGTAGAGATCTTGCCTAACCCATGCAAGGCCCTTAGCTTAATGTTCAGCACTGCAAAATGTAGTGACTTGTATTCTCATGCTAATTATGTTACCCCAAAACCTGTTTGCAGTGTTCCACATGTAGGACTTAATGGAGCCCATCCCCATTTTTGTTGTTGTTGTTGTTTGTTTTTTTTGTTTTTTGTTTTTTTTTTTGAGTGGTCAATAAAGTTACTGGCAGCCAATGGGTGGGCAGGGAGGCAGAGGTGGAACATTTAAGATTCCTGGGAAGGGGGCAGAGGGAGGAAGAAGAGAGGATTATGCCATGAGTAAGATGTAGGAGACGAACCACACCAGTAAGGCGCAGGAGGGAGAGACTGCTAACATGTAGGTGCACATGGAAAGCAGCCCTTGGAGGGCTGCCCAGCAAGTTCCACAGCAGAAAAGATAAAATATATATTTTAGTAAATAATAACTCAGGAATATTGTAGTGGAGTGTATGTTAGCCACATGGAGTTAGGGGGTGCACTAGCTATTTTCCTGCTTAAGGCATATTAAAAATAAGGCTGTGCATGTATGACTTTCAGTCAGGAATCCAGAGCATTGGGGAGGGCACTGACAGTGAGTGTGCATGTACCCGTTGGGGATTTTTGAGTGGCTTAATGTTTTATTGCATAAGCAAAAGTAAGTAGGCAGGTAATTTGTGTCTTGGAGTGCTGTTTTGTAACACATGTTTATCTCTTTCAGATTTATTGGTGTTCTTGTCAAAAATCACATTTTAAGAGATAAACCCTGTATGATTTTTGATGTTAAGTGTAATTGGGGTTTTGTAATTCACACTTCATGTATGGGTACCTCCATTGCTTTGCAAATATAACTCTAAAACTAGTTTATAGATTTCATAAGGTTTTATTCTTTCTGAAACTATGAATGTTCAAGAGTTTGGAGAGGTGGGTCAGTAGTTAACAGCACTGGATGCTCTTCTAGCCTTGAGTTCAATTCCCAGAACCTACAATGTTGGCTCACAAAAAAGTCTCTATTCATATAGTAGCTACTTAAGATGCTAGACAACCTTTAGCAAGATCAGTGACTTAGATAGAATTTGCTTGTTATTTGTACAACATGATGATGTACTGTGATGAACATCTGTAACTTTCCTTGTCTGATAATTTCTTCCTGGGAGTTGATTCTGTTCTTTAAATTAGTTCTCCAGTTTCTATGGCTTTTTCTCAATTAATATCATATAGTACACTGCAAAATATAGTATTGGATATACTACTGATAGAATGAAACAAAGCATCAAATGAGGACTTAATTCATTACTAAACTAAACCATTGGTTTTTCCACAGTGAGTGCTGCTAAGGTTTTGTTTGTGAGACTGAAATTTCTACTCGTATTGAAAGAGGAGTGTGTACTCTAAGTTGTCCTTTGTTTGGATTGTTATTTAGGAAAATGAAGCTGCAAATTATATACAAGTTTAAATTGTGAATTAAAGCCAGGCTAAAGAAATGGCTCATGCTCACTGGTTAAGAATTATCACTGCTCTTGCAGAGAATGAAAATTTGGTTCACCCAGATACTTGATGATTCCAAGAAGGCTGTTGCCATGGGCAGCAATCAAGACCCTTTTCCTTTCCTTGATCTAGGGGACAAGTTCTTCATTCCAGAAGGGAAGCTCTCTAGCAATAGTGTTCCTCAGGCTCTCGCAGGAGGGAAACTGGTCCTCAGTAAGTTCTGTGTACCTGCAATCCTTGCTGATGTTGCTGTACAAGGGATGATTAGGCTCCATAGGAAGTGGTGGAACATTGTATGATTGTCTCCAGAGACCATTATGGAGGTGAACCTGCCCCTGGGCTTTCCCATGTCTATGAATTGGACAAGAACTTGAAGCATATCAAGCTCATGAAGTTTGTGGCAGATGAGGAGACTGTGCATAAAGCCATGGAAGCTGTGGCTTCTCAGGGCAAAGTGAAGAAGTGAAGGCCAGGAGGCATACTCCTACCAGACATCCTCCCTGCCTTTTCCTGCCTCCTGCACCCTCTCCAGCACCTACCACAGTGACTACATCTTTAGGATCTTAAGTTTACATTGTAGCTGCAGATGGGGACCCTACTTTCTTTCTGACCCTAAAGGAGAAATGGCCCTAGAAGGTTGGGATCAATTTTGTCAAGTCTATCTGTTACATTTACTTTTACAAAAAAAAAAACAAAAAAAAAGTGTGTATGTGTATGTGGTTCCTAGCACACAGGTCAAACAACGTATAACTCTTTGTAACACCAGTCCCAGGGGTTTCAACACCTTTGTCTGGCCTCCACAGGTACTTGCACATATATGTACATATGTGTACACATGCACAGGCACACACATACTCAAACATGCACTACAAGCACAAAATACATAAATAACAGTGAAGTCCAAAATAACCTAAAGCTAAGTAATTAAATGTGCCTCTGAGAGAGGCAATAATCTGTACAAATATTTATTCCTGTGAATTCTTAAGCATAAATACAAACCAATAAAACTCTTTTAAGAATGTATTTGTACCCACTCAGAGGCAAAGGGGAGGGGAATGGCATGAAGAATTATGGGAGGGGAGACTTAAAGGGGCAACATTTAGAATGTAAGTAAATAAAATAGTTTAATAAAAAATACCTCCAAGGGGGGGTGAATTTGCTAAATAGTCTTTGAAAATGAAATAAAAAACAGTATCTACACAAAACAAAAATACATGGTTTGTTTACAATTCACTTTTATATATGTTTTCTCCAAGTGAAACTGAAAAAAATATAATATTTATATGAGAAACCCAATGCATGGTTTCAGGAATGCTTTAAACTAATTAATGACATAATAAGCACAGTATTCTAAATATAAATGCCTTCAGGATGAAACTGGTATGTAGTTAATTAACACCTATTTTCATTCAGTTTTTAATTAGATTATGTTATTTAGTTTATTTTTAAACTCACCAACTTATATATTTATGAGACTGAACTTGACTAAGAGCTTTTGTGAACTGAACATAACTAGTTTTCTATGCTGTGACTTTAAGTTTCTTTTATTTACATCCAGGGGTCTTTCTTTTTCTAATTTTCTTGATATGAATGAATCAGATTGTTGGGATCACACACACACACACAAACACACACACACACACAGTCACTGTTGTTTATAGTGTGACCTGAGTGCCACTATACATTAGGCTTGACTACATGAATCTGTGTGGTGGTATGCTTTTATAGCCTCCACTATTGTGGCATTATTTTATGAGTCCTAGTAGCCATACAGAGACAGAGAAACCTAACATTTACAGTCTTTTGAACTGGAAATAACCTTGTTCTCTGTAAGCAGCTCTATATGCTGGCAGTATATTACAAAAACAGTCTCCAATACTCCCCAACACCCTGTTACAAGGCTGTGAGCTAGTTCTCAGGAAACATTGCAGCAGTGAGGGGGTCAGAATTCAGCTCTTTTCTTCAATTTTGCCAGATTACATATTTTGAAATCATTGATCAGTCCCTATCCAGTGGCTGAGGGGCATGTATTAGAAAGCTGTCTTGTATCATGGGCATTCTAAGACCTGGCCCTGCCTTTCCTCTCTGTATCTACAGTTTCTTGCATCACATTTGTCCCTAAAGTGAAAGGGTAGAGACTGGATTGAGTCTCCTCTTAGTGAACTCCACCACCTTTTCTAGAAATGGTGCATTAGAAGATAGATTCAGGAAAAACCCTTACATCCTTGAGCACCGAGAGCAGGAGTTTAATGAAAACATCTCATGTAGAACAGGGTCTTGTAGCATTGAATATTAATTACTAAAAATTCTGATGTAGGGTCCCTACCTGCCCCAATCAATGGTTTATGTTCCTGAATAAAAGACTCACACACAGTTTTTAGATTTTAATATACCTTTAACAGCACAATTGCTGGTCCATTGCCTAACATCCATGCTGTTAATCCTGATATATTACATAGTAATTCTATGTTTCTTCTTGACTGCACTTAACTCTAATTAGATAGACATCTGGGCGACCTTTTCTTGGCCCAGAGCCCTGGGTATCCTCCTTTTCTGCCTCATGGGGGACTCTTGTCTCTCTTCTGTCCATACTCTCATAAGCATGGCTGATTTCTGTTGGGCGCAGGGTGCAGAAAAAAGGGAGAGAGGGGAAAAAAAAAACGCGTCCCATCAGAACTGTCTGTCTGTCTCTGGAGATTACCACATGACCCTACAGGCCACCGGTGGGACAGGTATCCTGGCTGTGAGAGGCAGCTGGACCCTGCCCCAGGGGTCAAGGAAAGCTTGCAGTCTTGTGGGTTCTCAGCCTCAGGCAACACAGGACACTGCTGGATACAGCCAAAGATCTGGGAAGGAAGTCAGGCCCTGGAATGTTGTCAGTCCTGGGGGCCAAAGGGAAAAAGGAGGAGGGGGGACAGGGCGGTTGGGGGCAAGTCTGTGGTCTGCAGAAGGCTGCTGGCTGCTGGGCCTGGTGTGGATCATGTCTGGAATGCAGAGTGGCCTCCCTGGTGGGAGATTAGATGGGTCCTTTAGGGGAAGGCCTATTCTATTGCTCCAGCACAGCAAGTCCAGATGAAAGGAGGCTGGTTTTAACATTTATTGTAGAGAAGTTGAGAGAGGGAGAAAGTAGAGATGTAGAAGCCAGCCATGCCCATGTGGAGAGAGAGGGAAGGGAATGGAGAGGAGGGGGGAGCAAGGAGACAAGAGAGAGGGAGAGAGAGAGAGAGAGACAAGAGAGCAAGAGGGTAAGAGAAAGTAAGAGAGAAGGGAGGGGGCAAACAGCCTCTTTATCATGGGGCAGCCTACCTGACTGTTGTCGGGGTAACCATGGGGAGGGGCATTCCTGGCTATTGCCAAGTGACTGTGGGGGTGGAGTCCAGTTAGGGTCTTGGGGCATGGCCCTATGTGACTGATGGCCACAGAATTATGAAGCTCTGAAGTCTCGTGTCAGGAGTTTCATTATCTGGGAGCATGGGCAAAGAGACTTTCCGTCCATCGTAGATTAATTTCTACTGGGTCGTTGGGTTTAAACCTATTTCTATCAGAACACAGACTGTCCTTCAGGGTCCAACCGATCTCTTTCCTCTTCTTCCTCTCAGTTCCAAGTCTGGGAAATGCTAAAATCTCAGCTCTCTCTGTCCTCCCCAACTATTGGCTGTTGGCATCTTTAAATCAGAGCCAATTGGGGGCAGTTTCCCAGAAGCTACATACAGACACTCTTGTGCAAGCAGTTTTTTGAGGAGCATAATTAGCATTCATAATTACAAGCAGCTAAAATTTTTACAAAAATCTCTCATTTCTGCACAGGAACAGACAGCAAAGAAGCAATAACCTCAAATTGGGAAAAAATATGGAGATGAGATTGTTGCGTTGTGTTTTTCTGTGTCTGTGTGCATATTCCCTTATAAAGAAATAAACTATGCAATTTTCAGAAACAGCAGTAGAGGTCTAACTTAATGAGATGTACACTGGTCCAGTGTCTGTGAAATCTGGGAAAGGGCAATGGATAGTGTTGAATTTTTATTTGTGAAGATGTTAAAGAGGACAATTCCTAAATGAGCAAAAACTGCAGTGTAGATAGGTAGTTTTTCCTACCATATGTATTACTTTCAGTTATTATGTAACATTAAAACCACAGTAGGAATTAAAAACAAACAAAGGCACTTCCTAAGAACTGTCATGCCACTTCCCATGGTAGTAATCCCTGTGCTTGATTACATTGTTACCAAAAATGTGCTAGTGTCCCTTTGTTCCCTCATTTTAACCAGTGGTTGTCGTTTTGTTATTTTTTGTTTGTTTGTTTGTTTGTTTTTTGTTTTTTTTTGTTTTTTGTTTTTTTTGGGTTTTTTTTTTTTTTGATCTTCCTGGTGATAGCTACTCTCAATGAAATGATTTCAATGTGGTTTTCACTTGCGTTTCCGTGATTCCATGGTAGTTCCTAATACCTGTGTGTTTGGTTTCATGTACCTACTCAACATTTATAAGTATTTGTTTTTTTTTTTTAAAGGAAGTCTTGGATACTCATTTTAAAATGTGATTATCTGAAGTTTTCCAGTTGAGTTTGTGGTGATGTGATCTCTGCATAAGCCTTTTATCAGAAATGAGCTTTACAAGACAGTTTTATTCAGTCCACTGAATAAAAACTGGTTTTATTCCGTGAATGTTTCCTTAGGTGTGCAAAACATTTTAAGCTGAACATAATTCAATTTGTTTGTTTTGGCAGTTCCCAGCCTTTGCGATCTTACCAGAAAAAATCTTTCCCTAACAGCCCTGAAGTGTTCCTCCTCATATAGTCACTTTTTAAAATTTTACATCTAAGTCTTTAATATGTTTTCCATTGATTTTTGGAAATGGTTAGAGATGGAGGCTATTACCATAAGTAAAATGAAGCAGGAATAGAAAGACATGTCCTGCATGACCTCATTCACATATGAAACCTAAAACAGTCAGTCTAGAAACTAAAATGATGGCAATCATAGGCAAGGAAAGTACAAATTAAAATGAGATAGGAGCAAGAATTTCTGCTGAATTTTTATACAACAAGGTGACTGTAGATAACCATAACATACCATATATTTTAAACAACTAAAAGAGGAGAGTTTGAATTAAAACAATATCAAATGTTGGAAGTATTTATTGTTTACTTTTCTTCTTGCTTTGATCAATATAAGAAACAGCATTAAGATATGAGTTCAGATCCCCAGCAACCACAAAAATGTCAAACATGGCCTTGCATGGTTGTTATTCTAGTTCTAGGGTATGTAGAAAAGAAGACCATCCATTGATTGGTCATCCCATCTATAAAAATTGGCCACATCTAAATTCAGTATCTAAATAGATGATCATAAGGAACAGAGTGATAGAGGCTATCGAATGCTCTCCTCTGGCTATTCATCACGATCCCACAAACATACATATACCTAGCATATAATACACACACACACACACACACACACACACACACACACGCACACGCACATGCAAATGCACACATACATGCACACACACAACTGAAAGAGAAGAAGAGAAAGAAGGAAGGAAGGAAGGAAGGAAGAGAAATTTACTTTGGCTCATGGCTTGTGGGATTCATGCTATTATGATGGACAAGGCATGGCATCCAGGAGTGACCCATCACTGTGGCAGCAGGATGTGAGTTGCATTTTCACATCTGTGTAGACCATGATCAAGGGAAAGAAGAAAAGCAGTGCTGATTTAAACTTCTCCCCAGTGATTGTCTTCACTCTGTGAGGTACTACTTCCTAAAGATTTTAAAACTTTCCCGTTGAGACCAAGCACTGAAACACATAAGCCGGTGGGGGACATTGCACAAGTCATAGGAAGGGGCTAGATTTGTTTGATTTCATTTAAACATTTCACACTATATACATTATTGAAGCAGCATAACACTTCAAATTATGCACAATATTTTGGTTCTGTTCATTGAAATCATTTATGTTTTAATTAGAAACCAATAGCAAAATGTAATGAGGCAAAGTGGCTGAGGGTGAGTAAAGGGAGTGTTATCTGCCAAGTTGTTCACTTACACATCTTAATCATAGCAATCCTGTTATGTGACTACTTTTTTAAAATGTATGTTACTGTTAAAGCAAAATAGACGGTCTAAAGAAAGATTCCAAATATGTAAAAGCTCTGCTTTTGTTGAGAAATTGGCATATTCTTGTTTTTGTAAACACCTGAAGCATAACAATACAAGGAAATATAACATCTCTTTTCTATCTGAAAGCATATTTACTTAAACAAGTACTCATCAGTTCTCTTCTATGTGTAGAAGACTTAGAATTCTCTTTCACAGTACGTTGGGTACAAACTCAATTATTCTGAAGCTCCTTGAATATCCTATCACAAATAGAGCTTAATTGCAGTGATGAAAGTACGAGTGTTTATTTTTACTTAGAATATTATTGTCCTTTTTGAGTGCAGAATCTCTCCTGTTAAAATACTTTAACTTACTTTTAAAGTTAAAGTAAGTTACTTTACTTACTTTACTTCTTCTTCTTCTTCTTCTTCTTCTTCTTCTTCTTCTTCTTCTTCTTCTTCTTCTTCTTCTTCTTCTCCTTCTTCTTCTCCTTCTTCTTTTTCTTCTTCCTCCTCCTCCTCTTCTTCTCCTCCTCCTCCTATTACTCCTCTTCCTCCTCCTCTTCCTCTTCCTCCTCCTCCTCCTTCCAGTGATGTCACAGTTTATCACAGAGGTTAAACATAGTAGAACTGAATAAAATGAAGATGCTAATGTGGTCTATGTTCATGTGCTTGAATAAATTCTATAAAATAATAATCTCAAGGAATACCTCTGAGTGCTTATTACAAAAATGTTCTTAACATGTCAGTAAGAACAATATATATACATAATATACATATATATACATATATATATATATATATACATTTAACTAGTCCTATAGTAATGAAATAACTTAAATAATATCTCAAGCAACTCTCAATGTCTGTAAAGAAAGTTGGAATACTGTATTGAACATAGTTCACTGTCAAATGAACAAGTAAAATAATTACTGCCAATTTCTTTGAGGTCAGACATTTCTGATTGCCTTAGTCAAGGTTCTATTTCTGTAAAGATACCCCATGAGCAAGGTGACTTTTATAAATGACATTTAATTGGAACTTGCTGACAGGTTAAGAGGATTAATCTATTATCATGGCAGGCAGCATGGAGGAATGTAGTTAGACATGGTGCTGGAGAAGTAGCACAGAGTTCTACATCCTGATCAGCAGGCAGCAAGAAGAGACTCTGAGCTTTGCATGGGCTTTTGAAATCTCAAAGCTCACCACTAGCCATGTACTTCCTCCAAGAAAAGCATACCTGCTTAAAAAAAGCCAACTTTTCAATAATGTCACTCCCTATAAGAATATGGGGGCCATTTTCATTCAAACCACTAATCTGATAGACAAGTGATATGGGAGATTTAATCCAAGGAAGAAAAGTGTATATTTTGGAGAAGATTTGAAAACTTAAAAAATTCACAAAGCAATCCTTTTTGAATTGCCATCTTAAAAGACTTTGTAAATTCTATCTCATTCTCTCCCTCTCCCTCTGCCCATTTCTCCCTCTTGCCCCGCTCCTTCTCCCCTTCTTCCCCATCTTGCTTGCTTTCTCTCTCTCTGTCTCTCTTCCTCTCCACCGTGTGTGTGTGTGTGTGTGTGTGTGTGTGTGTGTGTGTGTGTGTGTGTGTCTGTGTCTGTGTCTGGAGGTAGGTGTGCAAAATCTGTATGTCTGTGCACAGTATGTAAGTTGCCCTTAGAGGCCAGAAGAGTTTACAGGATTCTTGATCTGGTGTTACAGACAGTTGTGAGTTGCGAAACATGTGTGTTAGCAATTAAACTTAGGGCCTCTGCAAGAACATCAAGGCACTTAACAGCAAAGTCATATTTCCAGCCACTGAATACAATTTTAAACTAACTTGCAAGGCTATAAAGACATCCAGGGCAGAATAACAAAATCTATAGGGAAGATTATGTTTAACTGCTTAACTTTAGTACTAGATAGCTTCAGAAGGTTCTAGAGAATTTGTTATATATTACTTAAAATACTATTTTTATAATAACATTGGCCATTATCACTTATGATCTTACGAATTGTTTTTTTGTATTTGTTGCTGTTCACCACATGGTGAATGGCCTCGGAAAATCCCTTCACACAATGTATTTCCCAAAACTACTACCAGATAATTTATAAAAAGTTTCAAGCCTCTCTAAAATCAAATTAAGTTTACTAACATATGACTTTAAGAGAAATGAAAAAAAAATTATTCACAGATATTTGTTTACAAGAGCTTTTAAATTCAGCTAGAATCAGGAGCCAAATTCTTAAGTAATTAAAATATACTACCACACACATACCCAGGCCTGATACATAGATGGTGTGAATGGCCCTGGTACTGTTGTATTTTGATGTGAATTTCACTTTCCCAAGAAGGGCTGACTGGAATGAGGAATGAGTCATGTACTCAGGTGACTTCTTGTGAACCATCTCCTAATGAATAAAGGAATAGATCACTGGGCAAATAGGCAGAATTTCCAGGTTGGAAGGAGGAAGAGAGGAAGCAGGAGAGAGTTAGGAGATTTTGGGACAGGGATAGTGAGAGGGCAAGTTGTAGCTACTAGTGTCTCCTGGCTCATATGGTGAATCCTGGCAGATTCACCACTGGAGGATTTAGATTTAATATGACTTACAAGATTAGGATTCTAGATGTTGCATCCAGTAATTGAGTTCTGAACTAAGTTTGTGTAGTGTTTTCCTTCATGGGGTGGTTTGAATAGGTTTAAGAGAGCAAGCTACAGTAGCAAAGTGTGGGTTTTCCAGATGTGCACCACAAAGGCCCTGGGAGTTTTGAAGCTGAGGGCTAATGAGTTAGTGACCCACCAGTGGAAACTTAGTGAGCTGGGTGGAGAGATTTTGGAGCTTTGAGCAGAGAGGGTCCACGAGATATGAATTGGCCATCAAGACCTCCAGCGCTGAGAGTAGTTGTGTCAAGCTCGGGAACGTGGAGTTCTTTTTAATATTTCCTGCAACACATAGATAGAATATTAGTTTTCACCTCATACTTCCATCTTATAGGTTTAATTTTCAACTGTGACTGCCTTAGAATATTATTAATATGTTTGCCCATAAGAAATTTGTTTAGAAGTTGCTTCTCAGTAACAATTTAGAATCTCAAACTGTGAAAGCGACACTTGGCAAGAATATCACTTTTATTGCTTCATTACACTCACCGGGTCATTTTTATTGTTGAATTAATGTACGTGTTCATTTTCCAAATAACACAAATATATCAGGGCAAATAAATGTTAGTATTAGTGAAGGATAAAAGATGACAGATGAGGGGGAGCATGGAAATAATTGTGCATGGAAGCAAAGGGTTCTAAATACTTCTAAATACTTCTAAACTTAGAAGGCACTACCTGTATCTTATGAACAAACAACACAACACTTGACAGGGTCTAAGGCAACCATACTCATTTCTTTGGCTGTATATTTGTGTCTGGTAACTACTGCTATCAAGTGCCAAGCAAAATGACATTGAGGTATGTAAATCGGACTCATTAAAATGACCTAAAGAGACATATATAAAAAGTTTCTAGATGTAAGCCTTCTTATGATAACCAAAGACAGAAGACCTTTAATATTATAGTGTCCCTGTCTAGATAAAGAGTCAGTCACTGAACTCATCTGAGTGTGTCACCACTATAGATTATTTGGAGCTCTACAAATCAGCCAACCAATATATTTTAACACTCTCATTTCTTTTCTTCCTTCCTAATTTTAGTTTCCCTATTTTTAATTAAATGGACATATCCATTATCATTTCTACCACAAAATAGAAGTTTCAAAACAGTGCTATGAATTAGAATAGATTTGAAATTGGTGTTTTCATAAGATCTCAGATATTGAAGGATTACAAACTACCCTGTGTCCTTTTCAATTGGGCTTGAGTATTAGTATGATCCTGACTTAGATCATTTTTTGTTCTGGTAATTTTCATCTGAAGTACAGGTGGAATGGTTCTAGTGGCTGAAGTTTCAGTTATACCAACTCAACTCTGGTTCATTGTTCTGGATGCATGACCTTGGTCAATTCACTATATACTGGCTCTGCCCACAGCATATTAGGAGCCTGACAAATCCTGTCTCTAAATCCTATATAGTCCTTCATAGGGATTTTATCACTCTGATCAAACACCGTGAATAAAACAGGGCAGGAAACTGTAGCAGGAGCTGAGGCAGAGGTCATTAAGGAAAGCTTCCCACTGGCTTGAACCTGATGGCTTTATTATACACCCCAGCCTCCTATACAAGAGTGACACCACCTGCAATGGGCTAGACACTCTCAAACCCATCATTAAACTAGAAAATATATAACAGACTTGCTTATATGCCATCTTATTGAGAGAATTTCTTAATAACTCTAGTTTCTGTCAAGTTTATCAAAAAAGTTTATTGATTTCTTATCAACTCAATACATGAAACTGTTATTACTCAATTATAAACCACTCTTTCTTGTTCATCTGCCAGATCTCATATTAATATCAATAACACAATATAAAACATTCCATAATTTTAAAAGCTCATAGTATTCAAAAATTCAAAAACTTGATATGTTAATATCTTTCAAACTTTCAAAATATTTTTCAAAATTTAAAACCTCTCTAAAATTCTAAAGTCTCTTAACTATAGACTCCTGTAAAATAAAAAGTAAGTAAAACATTTCTTTCAAATAGAAGAGCCAGGGCACAGTTACATTGATTTAATGATCAATGTAAAAGCAAAATTGAACAGTATAAAAAGTTCAATGTTAGGAATGTGTCATTCATAAATGCTCTTCTGGGTTCTTTCAAAGAGCTTTGTTTCAACAGGTCTCCTACTAGCAATACACCCAGACTTTTTACTGGGCTCAGGACTGCTGTACTCTACAGCTGCTGTTGTATAACAACCTGTGGCTATTCACAGTATAGGCATCTCCAAACTGCTAGTGTCTTCACTGCCATTGGCTGTACCTTCTTCAGTAGCATGTCCTGGATGTTCTTCTGGTTCTTTGACCTTGGTGCATAGTGATCTCCATTGCCTCTTGAATACTTTTAAAACCGGTACTACCTGAGAATCTCTTACACATTACCATGCTTGAGTAAAAGCTTGAGGTATAACTTTGGCTGCCTCTGAACCACAGATTCTTATCTGTTGACTATAAGATAATACTTCCCTGAAGATTTTGGTGTAAATACTGGTCTTTAATCAGAGCCAGTTTTTCAGCTCTAGCTGACTAGAACATGAGAATATCAATACAGGATATTAAACTGGCACATGGAATCTTTAATGGATTCTCAAACTTGTCTCTAAAAATTCACTTCAGGCCTCCATTATCTGCATAACTCCATACATGTATCTTCCAAGCTCCTTTGAGCATTCAATGGAGCTCTAAGAACTCTGTACCCCATTTAAAATGGATAATATGGTTTGTTACCATATAGTTTCTTTAATTCTTTACATATTTTAGAAATTGTCCATCTTTAAAGGGTAGAGTTGGTATAATTCTTTTCCCATTCTGTAGGCTGTTATTTATCCCACTGATGGTATTATTTGCCTTACAGAAGCTCTTCAGTTCCATGACATCTCATTTATTAATTGTCAATCTTAGTGCCTATATTATTCATATTTTGTTCAGTAAGTTTTCTCTTGCCCCAATATTTTCAAGGCTAATTTTCACTTTTCTATCAGGTTCAATGTATCTGATTTTATATTGAGATATTTGATATACTTGGACTTGAGTTTGGTGCAAGGATCAAACTTGATATGAATCTATTTGCATTCCTCTACATGCAAAAATTCAGTTAGGCCAGCACCATCAGTTGAGGATGCTTTCTTTTTTCTATTGTGTATTTCTGGATTCTTTGTCAAAAATTAGGTTTCCATTGCTGTATGAATTTTTTGTCTGGATTTCAGTTTGATTCCATTGATCAGACTGTCTGTTTGTAAGCCAACACCATGTGGAATTTGTTACTATAGCTTTGTAGTAGAGTTTAAGATCTTGGGATGGTGATACATATGGAAGTTCCTTTATTGTCGAGGATTATTTTAGCAATCTGGAGTGTTCTGCTTTTCCATATGAAGTTGAGTACGCTTTTTTCAAGAACTGTAAAGAATTGTGTTGCTGTAGTAGATTAATCAGCTCTAATCTAGTGGTGGCAGTGCATGTTCCTTGCTACCTGCCCCCCAATGCTCTGGATTCTCAAGTGAAAGACACACACACACACACACACACACACACACACGCAGAGAGAGAGAGAGAGAGCCTTCTATTTTAATATGCCTTAATGAGCTCAATGGCTGAGCCACTATCAAACTTCCACTTTGCTAACACCTCTCCTCCAATACTCCTGAATTATTACTTACTAAAATCTATATTCCATCTTTGCTACCTAGACCCAATGGGGCAGGGTTTGGGGCTACGGGACCACACTTCCCTGGCTCTTATATGATTATATGTTTTTCCTTCTGCAGTTCTCAAGTATGGATTTTATTCTTCCCTTGGCATGGTGATTCTAAATCTTTCTTCTTCCCTTGTTCTCTTGCTTGGGAAATCTAAAGTCCCCCCTCTGACTCCCTGTCCAGTCATTGACCACTGGCAATTTTATTTACCAATTAGAACCAGTCACGTGGGATCTCTTGTCTCCTTAAAATTGTCCTATCTGCTCCAGTATCAATAAGGCATTTGAATGGTTTATCGTCTATTTTAATGGTTAATTCTGGATGGGAGCCTTCTGAGATGCTGGACACCCATAAGGCTTCTATGGGAGCAGCTGTCTCTCTTACTGTCGGGGCTGAGGGCTGCCCCGCCTGGAGTTTAAAGGTTCTAGTGGCCGGCCATTTTTATCATATGTCAAAGTACAGTGTCTCTTCCAGTGGAAACCTCTTTTACATCGGGGGCAGATTGTCTTAGGAGGGTTGGAATCTCTTAGTGGGGAGTTTTGTGAGCATTCACAAGGGGGATTGGAATCTCTTAAGGGAGGGGAGTTCTGTGGGCATTCATTTCTCCAATGTCCTGCCTCTCCACATTTGAAGCAGATTCCTTCTGTTTTTACTGCTGCTGCAAATGCCTGAGCCACGGATATAATCTGGTGTGATGTGGTTCCTATATCTCGGGTTGCTACAATCCACCTATCATGATGCTCCTCCCGGAGACCCTGGCAAGCTAGTCTGGACTCCGAAGTCATGCCTTCACATACTATGTTTCTAAGAAGTAGGTCCCTAGCTGTGGGGTTGGGAATCTTTCTTTCTAGACTCATTTAAGTTCTGAGAACAAAATCAGATAGGGACTCTCCAGGCTTTTGATGGAGGGAGAGCAGGGAGGAGGCGGGGTCTTGTTACCCTGAGGGTGGGGTGAGCCTGTCCCAAGCTTGGATTACACAGAGGCGTACCTGCTCATAGTACCCTGCTGGCTGGGCTGCCTGCTGTGCTCCTGTGGAGAAGTCTTCCTGGCCAAAGAGTTCATTAAAACCCCATGGGATGTCACCTCTGCTCTGGTTTTGTCTGACCTGTTGGCTACATTCATCTCGGTAGAGGGCTTCCCATTCTATAAACATGGGGCCAGGGAGGGAAGATCGGCAAATGTCTCTCCAATCTTGGGGGATATTTAAGTTGGCAATATGGCTCTGTAGGAGAGATTTTGTCCAGGGTGCATGGATGCCATATTCCTTCACAGCCTGCCTGAGTTCTTTTAAGTCTGAGGCTTGTAGTGGGTACCAGTTAAGTGGTCTCTGTCGACTGGGGTTAATATTAACTGGGTATGCCTGAATGGTTTGGTTTTCTAGTTTCATTTCAGACTCCTGGACATCACGGGAGGCGGGATTAGTTTTTGTAAGGGAGTCTCGAAAATTACAAAGCTGTTGGGTGGTAGATGGTTGGGAGTAAGGGACTAAGGAGCTAGGTGGGGCTTTGTTTATGGGTTTTGAAGGTGTTTCTCTTTTATGGCTTGGAGAAGGAGGCAGGGAGATATCACTCTCTGGCTGGATGGGGGGTGGTGGAGTAGGGGAAGGGGCAGGTGGTAGTTCTTTTGTTATTTTAATGGAGCTTTGTCCCTGAATGGGGGAGGGAGGAGCAGGAGGAGCAGATGGTTTATTTAAGGTTTCCTCTGAGACACAAGGAGGCAGGGTTGGATGGATGGATTTTATTTCCCTTATAAGTTGGATAAGGGCTGCAAGATCTGAAATAGAGTTAGCTTTTGGGCCTTGAATCTTGGGTTTATCTGACTGAGAGAGCTCAGGAACTATGTTATTGTCGGCCTGCCCTACTTTAGATGGCCCTATACATTGCCGAATGGGCAAAACGTCACGGGAGGTTATCTTTCCTTCTTTGGTATCCCTGTTTTTAATGATGGAAGCTACTCTGATCCATGAGTCTGGGCTATAAATATTATCACTGGCCATGCCTGGTGCTATCTGGAGGACTTCCTCCCAATACAAGGCAGCTTGTTTTTTGGCTATTTTTATCCCATGGTGTTTTAGTAGAGCACTATTTCCCTGGCCTGGGGCGCCTTTTTATGTGATAGTGAATTACCCATGAGAGAAAAGAGGAGAAGCATTTGTCCAATGGGAACGTTCCCTTAGCCTATCTGGCTTCAGGGGATTTCACAGAGGTCCAAAACGTTGAACCTTCCCGCAGATTTAAGAACTGGCAGCCGCCCTGTGGCTTTTAAGTGGCTGCTGCGTTACCAGGTTTTTCTTTCTGTATTCAGAAGCTAGATAGAGTCTTTGCTAACACCTGTCGCGGGCTGTCGGGATTTAGACAGAGGCTAGAAGGGCCTTCAGCCAACACCAGAGAGTAGCTCTGGCCAGAAGGCTTCAGTTGCCCCTTTTGGTTTGCCTAAATCCACGCTATGGCGCCGACTGAAAGCATTGTAGGAAAAGTTTAGTTGTTTCCAGAGGTTGGCGGGAGGCTCACCTTCCTGTAGTATCCGTTTGGGTGTAGTCGTGTCTGTTCAAGTCCCACGTCGAGCGCCAGATGTGGGCCTCTGTGCAGAGGCCACGCTGAAAGTGGGTGCGGCGGTTTGCCCACGCAGCTCCGTGTCGATCCGGTCTGAGGCTGGCGAAGGTCGCCTAGCCAGGAAAGGTTGCGATGGGCCAACAGTGTCCCAGGAGAGAAAGCCTCTTCCCGCGAGTTATCGCTCTTTGTGATAAAACCTCCCAGACAGCAGAGTAATCTTCAAACACCCTTTATTCTATTCTAGCATCCAGATTGGGATTTATATATGATTTGGCGATGCTCCAGGGTTTGGCAGCAGGTACTTCTCATTGGCTTGGATTGAGAGTTTTAGGGAAACCTTATTTACATGTGAGAAGGGCTTGGGGCCACAACTACGTGACCGGTAGCCACACCACACGTCTCTCCTGAGGAGGTTGCAACTGCGCCAGGAGCTAGGTTCCAGGGGGCGGTGACTGAACTCCTCCCGTCCCATGCAGGTGGAAGCTCCGCCCACAAGATTGTAGGTAGAAGCCACCCCTTACCGGGTCCCGGGGTTCAAAGTCCTTGCTCTACCTGAGAACCAGGCTGCCTGTGCACAGACCACCTCCCGACAACAGTGGAGGCAAGGACCCACAGAATCTTACCTGTGGGATTCTCAAGTAATTTTTTGGGAACACAATTAACATAATACAAGTACATTAAATTGTATTGGATTTTGAAAGTAATCTGTAGGTTACTTTTGGTAATACAGCCATTTTTACTATGTTAATCCTATCTATCCATGAGCATGGGGGAATCTTTTCATCTTCTGATATCTTCTTCAATTTTTGTTGTTGTTGTTGTTATTAAAGACATAAAGTTATTAGTATACAGGTATACACTTGCTTTGTCAGAGTTACGCAAAGTGTTGTATCTTATTTGTGGTTATTTTGAAGGGTGTACTTCACTGATTTCTCTTCCCATTTCTTCTTTTCTTCTCCTTCTTCTTCTTCTTCTTCTTCTTCTTCTTCTTCTTCTTCTTCTTCTTCTTCTTCTTCTTCTTCTTCATATTCTTCTTCTTCTTCTTCATATTCTTCTTCTTCTTCTTCTTCTTCTTCTTCTTCTTCTTCTTCTTCTTCTTCTTCTTCTTCTTCTTCTTCTTCTTCTTCTTCTTTTAGTTAAGCACATCTCCTGCCATTTCACTAAAGATGTTTATCACCGGTGAGAGTTCTGTGATAGAAATTTTAGGTTCACTTACATATATTATCATATTTCCTGAAAATAGCGATATTTTGACTTCTTCCTTTCCAATATGTATTTTCTTGATCTCCTTCAGTTTTTTATTGCTCTAGCTAGAAGTTTAAGTACTATATTTAATGACTATGTGAAAGTGAAAAGCCTTGGCATGTTCCTTATTTTAGTAGAATTCCTTTGAGTTTATGTCCATATAATTTGTGTTAAGCTTTAAGCTTGCTATAATTGACTTTTTTTGTGTTTATTTATGTCCCTTTTATTCTGATCTCACCAAGACTTTTACCAGAAAGCAGTGTTGGATGTTATCAAAAGCTTTTTCAACATCTAATGAGATAATCATGTTGTTATTGTTGTGGTTTTATAAGTTTGTATACATGGTAGATTATATTGAAAGATTTCATATGTTAAACCATACTTGCATCTCTAGGATGAAGCCTACTTTATCGTAGTGAATAATCTTGTGACATATTCTGGGATTTAGTTTTCAAGTATTTTATTGAGCACTCCTCCATCAAGGTTCATGAGAGAAATTAGCCTGTTATTCTTTTTCTTTGTTGAGCATTTGTATGGTTTGGCTATCACTGTGACAGTAGCCTAATATAATGAATTTAGAAATGTTCCTTCTGTTTCTACTTTGTGGAATAATTTGAAGTGTATTGGTATTACCTCTTCTTTAAAAGTCTTGAATTCTGTGATAAAACCATCTGGACCTCACCTTTGTTTGTTGGGAAAGTTATTAATGACTGCCTTTATTTTATTAAGGGTTACATATCTATTTAAATTGATTATCTGATATATATTTAACTTTGGAACTTGGGGTATATCAAGAATATTGCCCATTTATTTTATATTTTGCAATTTTGTGGAGTAAAGTTCTTTTAAGTAAGACCTAATGTTTTGGGGGTCTTTGCTGGTGTCTGTTTTTATGTTAATGCCTTCCTTTTTATATGTTTTTATTCTTAATTTCAAACCAGTGGCACACATAATGTTGATCTCTAAGGTCTTTGGGGAGAGGAAATGAAACAAAAGTAACTATCAGCCAACGAATTTTTTTTGCATTGAAAATATCCCTTCTAAGACATTTGAACATATTAAAATATATGCGTATACATTTGTATATACACATATCCAATCAGTTATAACTTTAATAAAGACATGTAGCAGAGTCTTGACTGTCCCATTGTTGTAGAGTTACAGGCTTCATGAGCAAGAGCTGGTGAAAAACTCAACTTCCTTTTCCACATATTCCATCTCTCTGTTTCAAGCTCTTCTGCATGGTTATCCTTGTAATACAAAACAACTAATCTCTTAGTAAAATAATTAATTTTCATCTCCACTCCCTTTACCCCATACGCCATGCACACTGCAAAAATGAGGTGTCTACTTCTAAAGGCTCATGTACTTTAATGGTTTCTTTGTGATCCTGTCTGTACTCTTATTTAATCCTGAAAGGGTTAAATCTGGGATTTGGGTTTAAACCATTGTTATAATCAATAAATCCTGGAGTATAATAGCTTACTTTTAGAAATCTGTATCAATATAACTGAGAAATACTGCAACAAGTCTAAATATCCAGGGAAGAACACAGTACAAATAGTTACTCCCATCAAAGAGTAAATGGAGAACTTTCTTCCAGGTTGCAAATCAGGAAGACAGGCTGGTTCAGGTATGTGTCATTCTAGGGTCCTACTGCCATGAAGTTTTCTGCAACTTGATAGCAGAAAGGAGTGACATTATGGAGTATGGAGATAAAGGGAGAAGAAATTAGTCATCTCATGAATTTTTATATTTTCTATGCTAATTTTCATAAATTACAAAATTAAATATCTCATTCCACTCAGAGTGCCAAGTTAGGTAGAATAAGCTTGAGAAATATGTATGGATTACATACATAATAATTAAAATGTGTTGATTAAAACTACATGTTATTGATTAGTACTTAGCACTCTTTTTTAAAGTTATTATTATTATCATTATTATTATTTACATTTTTGTAATCCAGATGTTATCCCCCTCCTGGTCCACCCTCTGACTGCTGCTCATCCCATGCCTCCTCCCACGTCTCCAAGAGGAAGTCCCCACACCCCCATCCCCACCCTACCATATTGCCCCACTTCCTAGGTCCTCAATTCTCTCAAGGGCTAGGTGCATCTTTTCCCACTGAAGCTAGATCAGGGAGTCCTCCTCTGTATATGTGTCAGGGGTTTCATATCAGCCATTGTATGCTGGTGGTGATGCTTAGCCCTCTTTTATAAACAACCTTCAATTAAATAAATGACTGTGGTATATTTCTGACCTCCATAATGACAGTTAAAAATAGGAAAAGGGTAATGACCAAGAAGTTGGGAAATTTCAGGTAGGATGACCATGTGGTTCTTGCTGCATTTCCTCTTTCCTTCTCCTACAACTTCAGATAATAGGTTATAGTAAGGTCTTGTTAATTGCTAGAGTATAGATTCTGAGTCAAGACTCGGGGCTGAGTTCAAGGCCCAGATGAATATCTTAGTTCTCCTTACCTGTAATTGGAAATCAATATAGTGCCTACTTTATTGACAGTACTTTGTGGATTATAGGTATAGTCCTTGTATATGTTTCAATGGTATATGGCACCTAGAAAACATTATTTAAGAAATTGATTATAGAGATGTTTTAGGACAAACATTTTATTGTGTCTCAGAGAATAAGAATAGATTAAAAAACATTTATGATTCTTTTTTATTTGATTGGCAATTTTAATTATGTTTATGTACATAAAACTTAGTCTTTGTTTAATCCAGTTTACTGGTAGTATTTTTGGCATTTTCTTTTTCCACCTTGACATTATTAGCTATAGATTTTAGATTCATGGTATTGCCTGTCCAGGAAGAGCAGATCTCATATGTTACATTGCCCTTGATCCTAATAGCTTCTATAAGCATAAACACACACCTTTGACTTCCAAGTTCATATATGGGAAACAAACAGTGGTACCTGTGGACCAGTGATCCCCCTTCTTTCTCTAATAACTCACTGACTCTAGTGCTACCAGTATATGCATGAGTGTAGAACCACCTGTTGGATCATGGTTGACCAACCAGATACCATATTTGTAAAGAAAACTGTTGAGGTTTGGTGTCTTGTTATGTATTGTAATGCTAAATACTGACCCCCAAGGCCTGGTTTCTCCAAGGAATGAGAGGATCTACATGTAGACTGAAGTGATGCTATGTAACATTGTCATCCCCCAAGGTACTCCTGATTGTTGAATAAAGATTCCTTCAGCCTATAGTTAGGCAAAAGATAGATGGAGTTTTTCTGGGTCCCAGACTTGGGGTCAAAGAGTAGGGACCATAAGAAGAAAGAAAAAGAAAAAGGTGGAGAGAGAAGAAGATTCTATGGGGTAAGAATCTTTAAAATGTGGCTATGAGGACTGTCCAATTGGAGTTAAGAACAGGCTAGATGGAACATGGTTAGACATATTGTGGGATATTGATAGGGAGTACACATGATAGCTTAGAGGGTAGATAACTGCCCAGTTCTAGTGTATTGGAGGCTTATTATAAATATAAATATTGCATATCTTTTATCTGGGAACTGAATGACCAAGGGGGGGCAGTGTTAGAACCCCCTGAGCAAGATTAAATATCTACTACAAAGGACTCCTTTATGTTAACATCTACGCACTCTACATTACTACAAATATTAAAATGCAGAAATGTGGAATCAGTAAATCTTTGGTATTAAATAATTCTACTTGCTATATTGCCAGACCTGCACTATCAGACCATTGCTCAAGTAATTTTATTCTGAAGTGTCTGTAAAATACAGCATTCTTTGTAATAATGAGCCACATTGAAAAAGACTTGAAATCCACTGTGACTGGGGAAACATAAATGAAATGTACTGAAAAATATGTACAAATTAAAAACAAAAATATCAGATTTTAAATAGTATTGTAAAGGTAAATCTACGTTTTACTGAGACCAATCAAGGACTGAGGTTCAAATCACTAGGGGAAGCCGTTCCTGGTTTTAAACAAGAAGGGATAGCCAGAGGGAGGTGAGGGTTTTACTAGACACCTCACAGCTAGAAATGTTAAGATCAATACTTTGAAGAGACTTGCCTCTATAAAATACAATCATGGGGGAATTCATGATCAGAACCTCTTAAACTGATCTTTAAATTTAGCAGGGAATCTGAGCTGATAAAAGTCCACATTCTGACAGGGAAACATTTGGGTTCTGTTTTTCACATTTCTAAATGTGTTAACCAAATGGTGCTTAAAATAAAATAAAATAAAATAAATTTTTTTTTCAGATTGTTAAAGTGAAATCTTAAAAACAATAAAAGTTAGTCTATGTTGAAATCAAATTAAATAATCAAGCTGCAATAAGACGAAAAAGTGACTAACATTTCTAAGACTTGCTTTTGCTAAATTCATTTCAATTAATATACAACATTAAAGGAGAGAATTATGCATTTTTTTATTTAACCTATACTGTACTTTATTTGGTTTTTAATATTAGGTACTCAATAAACATACTCTGTATACAAAATTATTGATTTTATTCGTTCTTAAGCTTAACATTCAAATTGAGTTTT
The DNA here is from genome assembly GCA_036184385.1 of Tokudaia muenninki. Taxonomy (NCBI): domain Eukaryota; kingdom Metazoa; phylum Chordata; class Mammalia; order Rodentia; family Muridae; genus Tokudaia; species Tokudaia muenninki. Next base: position 105,896,055 of record BTHS01000023.1, on the reverse strand, counting down.
ATGTTTTGAGTATTGAGCAATATGTCAAATACATAATATATTAAATATATTAAAATAAACATAAATATACTGTGGTGATTTGAATCAGTATGTTCCTCATAGACTCGGGTGATTGAATGCTTAACCATAGGAAATGGCACTATCAAGAGGCCTGGTCTTATTGGAGTGCGTATGGTCTTGGTAGAGAAAGTGTGTCACTGTGGAGTAAGGTTTGAGATCTCCTGTGTTCAAGCTACACTCAGTGTAGCACACACTTTGAATCAAGATGTAGAACTCTCATCTCTCATCTCTGCCTTGGTCATGGTTTCTATTCATAGCAATAAAATCCTAAGACAAAAATTGGTACCGTGGACTGAGGCATTGTTAGAACAAGCCTGATGGGCTTTTGTTGGAGAAATATGGATTTAGGTTAGAAAGGCAGTAGAAAAGTTTATGTGTTTTTTAATGGGTCATACTAGTAGAAACATGGAAGACAGTGATGCTGAGGGTGGAGCTTGAGCTGTGGCAGCACAGACCATAGATAGCTGCATGTTCTCCAGTGTCAGCTCAGAATATGGACCACAGAATATGTTCTCCACTGGCAGTGTGACTCACAGACAACAACATGGACTCATGGACATGTCCATGACCTTGGACACCCACCTGGACTAAGGAGGCAGCCCAGGCCATGGATATCTATATGTCCTTTGGTGGTAACATGGATCACAGGCACCATTATGGTCTAGGCATCAACACAAACCATGGATAGTCAGCAACATAAACCATGCACATCTGGAGGCAGCATGAATCTTTATAAAAGAATTAAAATTGTTGATAGCCCAAAGTAAAGATATAGAATCCATTCATTTATAAGCTATAAACCTAGAATAGGAAAGTTTTGGAACTATTTTAACTTGAATTACAGCCATATATCCCTTGTTGTTTGCTGGCCATGTGCTCATGATCCATCTACTCTCATGGCAGCTTCCTCCTCCATTAGTCTCCATACTTCTTCTCTCTTTTCTTTCACTACCTGCAACCTCTAGCCAGGGAATTGAAAATCTGCCTATTTTTATCTACTGTCCAAACACAAACTTTAGCCTTCTTTTGAACAATTAACTTGGGGAGGAAGGTTACATAGCATCATTTGTTGTATGAAAGGATCTCCTCATCATGAGGTAACCAGATTTTGGAGAACAGTATTTAGCAATTATATACATAACAGTATCAGATCAGCCCCCCTAAAGATCATTAATACCAACATGGCCTCTGGGTCAACAAGGGCCATGTACCTCAACATATCTTATGTAGTTGTATAAACCAGAGTAATCGTTCAAGGGGGTGGTGCTTAATCCAGAAAATGAATACTGTTCATTTAATATATCTTGTTGTTGCTTAGAGTTCCAGGATGGTCTACAAAACCATTCTGGCCCTACTCGGCAATGAAATGCTTTTCTGTCCACTCCAGCTGTGCTCCCACACCTGTCACGTATTCTGCCTAGTTCTCTATTTTTAACTCTGTCAGCTGTGGGGTGGTGAGCTGTGATAGGCAACTTGGTCCCTGGTCGAGTTCAGGCTTAAAACCGCAGTGACCCAGCAAGTGACTGTCACTTGTAAGGAACAGCAAGCACTTGGCTATGCCCCTTGGTTCCCTGGCTCCTGTCATGTAGCTACAGCCTCCCACAACTCCACAACACCTGCAGAGAGGTCTGAGGCCGTCAGTCATGTAGGAGCAGCACCAAGCCCTCACAGCAGATAAGGTATCTCCAAGCTCTCAGACCAAGCCAATGAGAAGTACCTGTTGTCAGACTCTGACCCACCTCAAAAATGTATATAAGAATACTATCTGGAAGGAATAAAGGTCTGTGAGAACTTCTCTGTCATCTGAGAGCTTCCCATCATAAGAGCTGTAACACTGCCACTTGGGAAGAGGTTGGCTCTTCTGAAACACTTCCTGAAGCTTCCCTGCACTCCTCCAAGGCTAGTCGGCCACTCTATCTCCCCAGGCCAACCCAACTCAGCACAGGGTAACATGGAGTAACTGAGGTGGCACTGGTGGAGACTGAGGTGGAAGCAGCTGCAGCAGTGGAGGCAGTGAAGATGACTCACCCTTCCTGATTTCACTCTCTCCCCTTTGCCTGAATCCTTGCACCCAGTACCATGGAAAGCCTCTAGTACACAGGCCCACAGTCAACCAACCTCATTCCCATCTCTCTATTGCACATTCATCCATCAGAATGGCACTGTAAACTGCTGTGTATCATGCAGTATATTTACAGAATGTTTTTTTTTCCCAAACAGCTTTACATTCAAGGCATTTATTACAATGAGCCATTTGTCTGGTTCTAGATATTTTATTTTTGAGCACCATAAATACTGGGCTACTGCTGAGCCCCATATTTTGTTGATGCCCAGAGTCAGATTGAACTTGTCTGTGGCATCTGAGAGCCCCAGGCTACTGCATAACCAGTAGATTTTCCAGACCACCAGGTATAAGATTCAGGCTTGCATCCAGTGGACAGGATAATGACCTACACTATTCTCCCATTACCTCAGCAGGGAAAACAGCTCAAGCTACAGCAACAGCTACTCCATGTTTCATGTGTTCCTACTGGCCTGAGCTTCCCAGAGAGCCAAGGACATGCCCCATTGAACAACAACATATTTCCTTGTCTACTGCCTCACATCTGAGCAATCCTTGCAACTGAATCCTACAATGATATCTTGAGTACATAAAAGCAAATCCAGGTTCTGATAGAATGATTGTCATGATTGATTAATAATGCCTTCCTGGAATTTGGTTGAGTAATTTGGATATTCTTAAGGAAAGAATAATTCATTTTTCATCCTATTTTATACAGAGTCGGTAAAAAGCTCTATCTGCTGAATTTGTAGAAAATTTTGGAATAAATCTTTCTTAAGTTTTTTGTAAGCTGTTTTAAATACAAACTAGGTTAGAGCTGGGAGAATGCACAAAGACAGGGATGCGGTTTCAGTTGAAAAGGTTTAATACTTTAGAAACTTTTAAAAATGTATGACCTAAGTTTCAAGAAAAGTCCTCACAGGGTGATCTTTTTGTTCATGGGTGGCATAGGCATGGGCTCTTGTTTACTCAGGGAAACCCAGAGAGTGTAAATGCTTCCAGAAAAGGAGTACAACAGGTCAAAATACAGGAGAAGATGTCACATCAGTTAAAAAAAATAACATCATTGTTAGTTCTTTAAAACTTCATGGGATATCTTTATTTGTGTGCAATTTAAGATCTGACCTCAGCTCTTCTTGAATATAGATTCTAGTTGGCAGTTTACCTTCCTTTTAAAAAAACTGAAGATGAGAGGGTTTTTTTTTTTCTGGAGGAGCAGGAGTTCTGTTTGTTTGATTGTTTTTCTGTGAAGAGACACCATGACAATAGCAACTCTTATAAAGAAAAATATTTAACTGGGGCTGGCTTACAGTTTTAGAGATTTAGCCCATTTTGTGGGTGAATTTTTGAATGCTCAGTAAAAGTTCTCTCACCCAGTGAAGTCTGTGACTATATCAGGACATATATTTTGCATCATTGAATAGAATGGAACATAATCTATAAGTGGAATATAATTTGTCATTGATTTCTCTTATGTAATATCTGATATAAAGTAAGATATATCTCATTAAATTGATTTTACTCTTGAAGGTGCAAAGGGCTAATATTTTTTAGGAGACCATTGAAAACAATGGCTGCTGCATAATAAGAAAATCATACTGAACTCTGAGGACTGACGCAAATTGTCTGGTGCTCTATTGCTTCTCTTCAATTTCTCTTTGATTTTTGATTTTTCAAGGTATATTTTTATGAGCTTAAATCTCATTTGTCATATCACATGGACACATATATGTGTATGTATGATGATGTATACACAATTGACATTGAATAATGTTACATACCTGTGTAATTTATTAGTTATTAACAAACAGGGTAATGCTATCTGCATGCCTTCGGTTTGTGAAATTTCTGATTACTACAGTTATAATATTTTTCCTTTTTTATTGAATATATTCTTCATTTACATTTCAAATGTTATACCCCTTCCAATTTTACTCCTTCCCTGAAAACCCCCGACCCATCCTCCCACTTCCTGCCTCCAAGAATATGCTCCTCCACCCAACCCACTCCCATGACCCCCACTCGATTCCCCACACTGGGGACTCTATTGAGCCTTCACAGGAACAAAATCCTCTCCTCCCACTGATGCCCTACAAGGCATTCTTCTGCCAATCTTTTGGCTGTTACCACATATACCCCTTGGTTCATGGCTTAGTCCCTGGGAGCCCTGGGGCATCTGGTTGGCTGACATTGTCATTCTTCCCATGGGGCTGCAACCCCCCCTCCAGCTTACCCTCCAACTCTTCTATAGTGAACCCCATGCTCAGACCAGTTATTGACTGCTAGTATTCACCTTTATATCTGTAAAGCTCTGGCAGGGCCCCTCCAAAAGACAACCATAAATGGCTCCTTTTGGTACACACTTCTTGTTACCCTTAGTATTTTTGGGTTTTGCTGACTGTTTATAGGATGAATCCACAGGTAGGACAGCCTCTGGGTGGCCTTTCCTTCAGTCTCTGTTCCACCTCAGGGTGGTTTTGATTTGACTTTCCCTAATAACTAAGGATGCTGAACATTTCTTTAGGTGCTTCAGAGCCATTTGAGTTTCCTCAGTTGAAAATTCCCTGTTTAGCTCTGTACCCCATTTTTAATAGGGTTAATTGACACTCTTGTGTCTAACTTCTTGAGTTCTTTGTATATATTGGATATGAACCCTCTATTGGATGCAGGATTGATAAAGATCTTTTCCCAATCTGTTGGTTGCCGCTTTGTCCTATTCGACAAAGGAGCTGAAAACACCCAGTGGAAAAAAGACAGCATTTTTAACAAATGGTACTGGATAAACTGGAGGTCAACATGCAGAAAAATGCAAATTGACCCATTCTTATCTCCTTGTACAAAGCTCAAGTCCAAGTGGATCAAGGACCTCCACATAAAACCAGATACACTGAAGTTTATAGAGGAGAAAGTGGGGAAGAACCTTGAACACATGGGAAAAGGGGAAAATTTCCTAAATAGAACACCAATGGCTTATGCTCTAAGAACAAGAATTGACAAAATGGGACCTCATAAAACTGCAAAGCTTCTGTAAGGCAAAGGACACTGTCAATTATAATTTTTAAATTTACCCTGCACTCTAATGGGGAATGAGTTTATTGCATCATAGTTTCTCTGTTGGTATATCATGGCATTGGGGAAAATATATGATTGAAGTAGCAAGACATGAACATTACTCTAATATTATAACAGCAACAAAGATACAATGCTATATATCTCAGATATCTCAGATAGAGTTTGCTTTAAAAAAGAAATATCACTCATTTGAGAACTCACTGGTAAAGTTATTTGTTGGAATTCTTGTTGTATATTTACCACATACACAAACATAAATATTTATACATATACATATGCATATACATATACATACACATATACATCCTAATATAAAGAAGACTAAATCAAAATTAGTTATTCCTTTTGTTTACCAGGAAGACATTTGCTTATGTCATTTTACCTCATAGTTTTGTGCATTTTACTGTATTGCTCTTGGGTTCTTTGAGAATGCTCTGCCATTCCTCTAGCTGTCTTTGACCCATTGAGAATCACTTGAGCCTTTTCTGAGTTGTTGCAAACAGAGGCTTGAAATCATAATGACGAGGTTGCTGCCACTAGAATTGTTTTCCAGATGTGCATACCCCACATTCATGATGCCAATGAATGTTCATCTTCTCACTTTCCTCATTAGAAACCTCTATCGAGGATATATATACACAATTAGACTAATTTTAAAACCACCTGGAATGGTTTCATCCAGCCTGAATACTACAGCAGTTGTAGAATCGGATCTTTACAAATAGTTGTCACTATTCTTGTTTAATCTTCTGTTATATGGAATCACCCAGAGGGAGTATGTTAAAGGTGAAAGCCTCTGGGACTGTTCGTATTGCTACCCCTTTCTCAAATGAGAACCCTCCTCCAATAAAGCAAGTAACAAAATTCTCATTACAAAACCAATTCCACAGGGAATTCACTACTGTTTCAATCTTTTGTTCAAAGGATAATATCTTTAAAGCAAATTTTATTATATTTGAATATTTTGATATGTAATTTTATTTCTAAAAATTGATCTTGAAACAGTCATAATCTCTCATCTGTTAAAACTTAAAGAATCATAACTGTCTACTAAATTCCCTTGTAAATTAAGTCACTGCTGCTACTACTTATGAGAACTGTAAATCTGTGTGAAATGTGTTATAGACTTACAAATCCTTAACAGTTTATTTAAATTTTCTCCTGTGGTGGCAGGAATTATTGATAAACAAGTTTAGTTTACATTTTGCATGTCACATACAATGTTAGGACATTATAGATAATTTTTAGATGTTCCCACAATATGCCTATTATATTCTTAGCTCACCATTACTAACACACACCATCTATTCTCCTTTTAATGTGATATTACATTATTTAAGATTTTCGACATTCTCGGTTTCATGAAAAGGTAGCAGATAACAGAACAAGGGAAGATTAGATACGGAAACACCCAATAATCAATTCTGATTTACTAGCTATAATAGAACACTTTCACTCAGAAAACTTCATAACATATAGTGTTTAGAGATGGTTCTTGTGACTAGTTAGAGTTGTGTGATGGTTTGGCACAAAGAGTGGCACTATTAAGAGGGCTGGATTTGTTGGAGGAAGTATGTCACTGTGGATATGGGCTTTAAGAGCCTCATGCTAACTGCCTTGAAGCCAGTCTTCTGTTTGCCTTTGGAATGAGATGCAGAGCTCTCAGCTCCTCCCCCATTATGCCTGCCTGAATACTACCATGCTCCCACCTTGATGATAATGGACTAAACCTGTAAACCTGTAAGCCAGTCCCTATTATATGTGGTCCTTTATAATAGTTGCCTTGATTGTGGTATCTGTTCACAGTAGTAATACCCTAACTAAGAAATTTAGTTAGGTCATCAGATAAGAATGACCTATTTACAAAACACACACACACACACACACACACACACACCACACCACACCACAACACACACACACCACAACACACACACATATACACACACAACACAACACACACACACACACACACACACACAAACACAATCACACCTAATAAAGAGGAATTCACAGACTCTTCTTTCTCTGTAAGTCCTCATAGTCATTAATACAAAATCAGAGTATCTGAACTACACTGTTTAATGACAAGTTGTAAAGCACAATCTATATGAAAAAGGGAGTCTTCCCTGTCTGCTTATCACCACATTAATGGACTAGCTACATAAGTTTGGAATACTTCTATATGAGAGAGCTATATGTTCCAATTTCTAAGTGTCACTGATGCTTATTTTATATTTTGATTTCTACCACTGATGCTCTGTTATTGAATGTTACTTGATTGATCTAGCTTTTGTCTTGTAAGTATTTTCAATGCTATCTCAAATCTTGGTTGATATTTTCCTTTCAGACTTTAAATTTAGCAGCCAACTGTAGTATGGTTTGCTGCTCATGGCTGTGAAGGACTAAAGATGATAATAAGTAAGCAGAGTTGATGACAGCAGTTGGTGCTTTGTAGAAGCAGTGACATTCAGCTTCTGTCAAAACTATTCACTTGGGGTCAGGAGATGGCTCGGTGGGTAAGGGCAATTGTTGCCAAGACTGATGGTCAGATTTTTAATCCTGGAACCCACATGCTTGAAGGAGAGAACCAACTCTTAAAATTTGTCCTCTGACCTCATCATGTGAGTGTGATGTACACACACACACACACACACACACACACACACACACCAAAAAACAATGTGCAAACATTAAATGAGTGTATTGTAAGGAGTAAGCTAATCATCAGTGCGTATGTATAGGTATGTTATTTTGTTTCCATATTTCTTTGTTTCTCAATTCATGCATAGATATATTGATTACTACTTAACAAAGATGAGATTTCTGGTGTATGTAACTTTTTAATCATTTTATTGAGTTTGTAATATTACATTTATCTAAAAATCTAAAACATACACAAGCCAAGATTTAATTCCTACATTTATTAACTTTGGTTCTTAACTGGGTTTCATGGAACTGGAACAATTGAGATAAATACTGCATGGAGCACCATCCTTTCAGTATTCAAAACATTCATGAAACATCACAAAGTTTAGAGACAACATGAAGAAAACATGAGCTTAACTTACTTCAGATGTATATAAAACTACTGAATCTGTTTCTAAAGGGAAATCAAATAAACAAAATGTCAACTCCAGAATTTAAACACAAAACCCTTACCATATTGAAAGGAAAATTAATTTATAGACCTTTCATCCTCCTTTGGACAATGCTTCTTGAAGTATAGTTTTCATGTTAACACTATACATGATTTTTATGTCAGAACTCAGCTCTAATGTTTATCTGAGAGCCAATTTCCCAACATGTTTCTGTGCCATAGTAAACATACCTTACCTTTTCTTCCCTTTGAGAATTTTTTTTTTGTTCCTAGAACAGAATTAATTATTTATGCAGTTTGCTGGCGCCTTCACTTTCTCCCATGAGCTAAAAAGTTATCTTGTGAGGCATGTGAATCACATAGCCTTGTAAGGACAATTTTCCTGCATTCACATCCCTGCTGAGGTGTTGGCAGATAATCTTATTTAGTGTAACTATGTGGAAATGAAGACAAAACAGGACAATCTTTCCTTCTAAACATGAATAGATTTAACAAAATGATGTGTCACAAGTTCTCAGCAGTAACAACTGTCTTTGAAGTCTTGTTTTTAAAAACATTGAGTTATTTGATTTGTAAGGTATAATTTTCTTTCCTGGATAATTTCTTTGATTAAACATTGATTTATTTTTTCATGATAAATTAGCAAGATGCTGGCATGTTAAATTTTGAAAAATATGGGACAACTAAAGGAATAAAGTCAATTCTAATCTCTCCATTGAAAGGCAAATATCACTAGTAGTTATCTACTGGATCCCATTTTCTTCAAATTTCTTACATTAAAACACAAAGTCTGATGTTAAAATGTCTTTCCATTCTTTATGTCTAAACTTGTGAAGTAAAAGATAACTCTGTAGAACTAATAATGGTCCTCCTGTCTTAGCTTCTGAAGTGCTAAAATTGTAGAAGATAGTCTCCATGCCCTGCTCCCATTTTCTTCTCAATGACTGTACAATGCTATAGAAAAAGGATTTATTACTGAATATTTAAGACAACTGATTTTAAAATGATAAATTAATATGAAAGATTTTTGACATATTCTAAATAAAGTATGGATAAGTATTTAAATTATTTTTAATAGGAAAGCTCTTATGTTTAGCTAAAGCTAATGATTTTAACTAAAATAAAGCCATCATGTGAGAATGCCTAAAGGTTGGTTTTTTTAATACATTTTTGTTGGATATTTTATTTTATTATATTACAAATATTATCACCTTTCCTGTATTTCCCTCTGCAAAATTCCTATCCCAGCCCCCTCCCTCTGATTCTTTTTTTTATTATTTTCTAAGTTTTTTTATTTACATTCCAAATGATGTCCCCTTTCCTGTTTCCTCCCTCCCCGAAAGTCCCTTAAGCCCCCTTTCCTCCCTCTGTTCCCCATTCAACCCCCTCTCGCTTCTCTGTCCTGGTATTCCCCTACATCCAGTCTTTCCATTCCCCATTCGCACCTCTGTTCAATATCCTGATAGTCTGTACTTCTCCTCCCAAGTCACTCTCACCCTCTACCTCCTGTGATTATTTTGTTCCCCCTTCTAATTAGGACTGAAGAATCCACACTCTGGTTTTCCTGCTTCTTGAGCTTCATATGGTCTCTGAATTGTGTGGTGGGTATTCCAAGCTTTTGCCTAATATCCACTTATTAGTGAGTACATATCACACGTGTTCTTTTGAGACTGGGTTACCTCACTCAGGATGATAATTTCTAGTTCCATCCATTTGTCTGTCAATATGATGAAGTCATCCTTTTTAATAGCTGAGAACTCCATTGTGTAAATGTTCCACACTTTATGTATCCACTCATCTGTTGAGGGACATCTGGGTTCTTTCCAGCTACTGGCTAATGTAAATAAGGCTGCTATGAACATAGTAGAGCATGTGTCCTTGTTATATGTTGGAGCATCTTTTGGTTATATACCCAGAAGTGATATAGCTGGGTCCTCAGTTAGAACTATTTCCAATTTTCGGAGGAACCATGAGACTGGTTTCCAGAGTGGTTGGACCAGCTTGCAATCATACCAGTAATGGAAGAGTATTTCCCTTTTCCACATCCTTGCCAGCATCTGCTCTCACCTGAGTTTGTAATCATAGCCATTCTAAGTATGTGGCTGAATCTCAGGATAATTTTTATTTGTAATTCCCTGATGACTAAGAATGTTGAACATTTCTTTAGGTGCTTCTCAGCCTTTTGAGATTCCTCAGTTTTGAATATTTTGTTTAGTTCTGTACCCCATATTGAATAGGGTTATTTGGTTCTCTCAAGTCTAACTTCTTGAGTTCTTTGTATATAATGGATATTGGATATATGATTAGTAAAAGATCTTTTCACAGACTGTTTGCCATTTTGTTCTATAGAGAGTGTCCTTAGCCTTAAAGTAGTTTTTCAATTTTATGAAGTTCCATTTGTGGATTTTTGATCTTAGAGTATAAACCATTGGTGTTCTGTTAAGGAAATTTTTTCCTGTGCCCATATGTTCAAGACCTTCTCTGACTTTCTCTTCTATTAAATTCAGTGTATCTGGTTTTATGCGGAGGTCCTTCATCTACTTGGACTTTGCTTTGAAGAAGGAGAAAGGAATGGATCAATTTGCATTCTTCTACACACAAACCACTAGTTAAAACAGCACCATTTGTTGAAAGTGCAGTCTTTATTCTACTGGATGGTTTCAACTTCTTTGTCAAAGATCAAGGACCATAGGTATCTGGGTTCATGTCTGACTCTTCAATTCTATTCCATTGATCTACCTGCCTGTCTCTGTACTAATACCATGCAGATTTTATCACTATCACTTTTTAGTACAGCTTGAAGTCAGGCATGGTTAGTCCCCCAGAGGTTCTTTTATTGTGGAAAATAGTTTTTGCTGTCCTGGGTTTTTGATTATTCCAAATGAATTGAAGAATTGCTCTTTCAAATTCTAAGAAGAATTGAATTGGAATTTTGATGGGGATTACATTGAATATGTGGATTTCTTTCTGCAAAATGAATCCTGCCAATCCAGGAGCATGGGAGATCTTTCTAACTTCTGAGGTCTTCTTCAATTTCTTTCTTCAGCTACTTGAAGTTCTTATCATACAGGATTTTCACTTGCTTGGTTAGAGTCACACTAAGATATTTTACATTATTTGTGATTATTGTGAAGGGTGTTGTTTCCCTAATTTCTTTCTCAGACTGTTTATCCTTTGAGTAGAGGAAGTCTACTAATTTTTAAATTGATTTTATATCTAGCCACTTTGCTGAAGTTGTGTATCAGCTATAGGAGTTCGCTCATAGAATTTTGGGGTCACTTAAGTATATTATCATATCATCTGCAGATAGTGATATTTTGAATTCTACCTTTCCAATTTGTATCCCTTTGGCCTCGTTTTCTTGTGTAATTGCTCAGATTAGGACTTCAAATACTATATTGAATAGGTATGGAAAGAGTGGCCAGCCTTGTACCTAATTTTAGTTGGATTGTTTCAGGTATCTCTGCATTTAGTTTGATGTTGACTACTGGTTTTGCTGTATATTGCTTTTACTGTATTTAGGTATGGGCCATGAATTCCTGGTCTTTCAATACTTTTGAAGGGTTGTTGAATTTTGTCAAATGCTTTCTCAGCATCTAATGTGATGATCATGCAGTCTTCTCTTTAAGTTTGTTTATATAGTAGATCACATGGATGGATTTCCATGTATTGACCCTTCCCTTTCCATGTATTATCCCTATCCCTGGGATAAAACCTACTTGATCATGGTGAATGATTGTTTTTATGTGTTTTTGCCTTCTACTTACGAGAATTTTATTGAGTATTTTTGCATCAATATTCATAAGGGAAATTGGTCTGAAGTTCTCTTTCTTTGCTGGGTCTTTTGTTGATTTAGATATCAGTGTAACTGCGGCTTCATAGAATGAATTGTGTAGTGTTCCTTCTGTTTTATTTTGTGGAATCGTTTGAAAAGTATTGGTATTAGGTAATCTTTGACAGTCTGATAGAATTCTGCACTAAACCCATCTGGTCCTGTGCTTTTTTTTTTTTGGTTGGGAGTCTTTCGATGACTGCTCCACTGCTTTAGGGATTTGGTGGATCTTGCAGCGAATTGCTCACGAGTGGGTTCTACGTGGAGGGAGAGCTGAAGAGTGAAACTACGGGGGTCAAGAAAAAAGAACACACAGAGACATTAGTGCATGGCTGTACAAAATCTTTCTATCTTTCTTTGGGTACAAGAGCAACAATATATGTGCTGTGGGCATGACCATCCCTCCTAAAGCTGCAAGTCTTCTCAGCAGGTCTCCAGCAGGCTGAGCTGATGTTGCCATAACAGATCTCAGTCAGGTGTCAGTTTCACAGGGTTTGCTACTCTGCAGGAGCTGGCGACTTTCGCAGGAAACTGTAGTGCCAGAGGGGCTCTGACAATCTGCTTAAAATACAAGACAAAGAGTTAAGAAAGACACAATATTCAGTTGCAAATTAGCTTGTCTTTGGAAGGGCCTAGGATTTTAAATGTAAATGAGTAGCTCACAAATCTAAACTTCCCAGTATGAGGGATGTGGCTTTGAGAGTTATCAGAGACCTGTTACTTCTCAGAAAGAATGAAGACTATATTTGAAATTAACTCAGTTGGCTGATAATTATTATTAGCCATCTTCATAATTGGAATCTCCAGTATTGGACTTATTACTAGACCACTCCATAATTGAGTAAACTGATCACATTAAAGGGAGGAGAAGAGTCATTATAACTCTTCTTTAGATTAATTTTTTTAGGTCAGTTTTAACAGTCTTCACTGTTCTCTGTCCCACAAGATCTAAAGCTTACAGCAAGGCAGTGTATTTAATCCGGGACATAGGCAAGTAAAGTCACCATTGTCAGGGCACTCAGCAAGTTCACGGGTCGGCATTATTTTTGGCATGTCACACTCATCACTATAGCAGCAAGAATGCTTCTGTGGCATTCTGTGCAAAAACATAAACATGCCTTCTTCTCCATATTAAATAACTGAACAGGATCATGCCATATGACAATAAGTTGATCTTTTCATCTCACCTAGGAATGAGTATGCCTAGTTGCTGGATGCTATACACTCAGCAAGGAGTTCCTTGGCACCCAAATTTTTAAAATTTCCTTAAAAATATAAAGTATAATTTAAACAATATGCACAGGGATACAATTTCCCTCCTTTTTGTTTTTTATTAGAAGATATTGTTTAAAAATTACACAATATCTAGTCTTTGAGAATTATATCACACTAAATTGTTAAAATGATCTCAAATATTTGATGACTGTAATAAATATCTAGTTCCATTATTTGTTTTAATCTTAATTGGAATACTAAGAATAGAAAATAATATAGGCAATGACTATGTAAGCATAGAAAATAAACGTAGCATTTTTAGTTGCTTTTCCAGTTAGAGCAGTTGCAACTAGAAAGCCTGAAAATGTATCAGTAGTCACATGCACATATTTTAATTTTCTAGAATCAGAAATAAGTACCATTAATTTGTAATAATTGATCAGTTCCTCTAGAAATAACACCATTATGTGGTACAGGAGAAGTTGAGGACACCAAGAACAAGCCTCTACAATTTGATGTGCACAATTTCTAAAAATATAAAATTAATTTTAAGCCATTACTATTTTGATGATGTAAAGAATATGATTGTATGACCAATTGTTCCTATGCAAGGCCTATAGTCTGCCTGGGATACAAATTCCTCTTGCCCTGGGATGAGCTCTTAAATGTCCAGAAGACAGTCATCTGAAGGGACAGTATCTTCTCTTGACTTGAGTTGTATTTCCATACATCATTGCAAAATTTAAGAATTAGCAGTATCTAAAAAAGGAACAATTTCAAGCAATTATAAGCCATGAACTATATATATTGTCTATCAGTATATAAATTAAAGGCTTGATTGTTAATATTTTAAAAATAGCGACTACAGCACCCAAGTCAATTATCTGTGATGAAGCAGGGGGAAACTCAAAAAGAATAAACCTGTAATCCAATTGCATGAGTTTCACTCCCATAGTATATGCATTCTTTATAGGATGAATGTTAACAACTTGTCTTTTGGATAACAATTATCAATTTTGCCTAAAAGGCTTGCCATGTAGTAGACCAACTATCAATACTCTGCAATGACCAATTTGATTTGCAATGACCAATTGCTGTTTGAAACAAGGAACAAATGTTTCATCAGGTTCTTAAGACATTCCTTTTAAAACACTCTTAACACACCAATATCTTTATCGGAGGATGTTAAAACTTTACTTGGAGATGAAAAAAGGTGATTCTACATTAATGTTCCCTTTGCCAAGGAATGGCAGTGAATACATAATATAAAACCTTCTGCAAATTCTTTTACAATTATCAGGATTCCCTAAAGCAAAAAAAAAAAAAAAAAACAAACTTTTAAATCTATAATAATTTTGTAGGCCAAATTTTAATATCTTCATAATTACTACATAGCCTCATTGATCTTTCATAGATCTTAAATTTGAACTATATTTTAAACCACACCTGGATAAATCTTCAGTGTAAATATCTTCTAATCTTAGCCTATTGTCTAAAGCCAGGCCCACACCCGCCTGTGTAGGACCTTAGCCTGCAGCCAGCCAATATGGTAATTTGAGGGCTCCCGTAAAGACTTTACTAAAATCTCACTGAAATCTCCTTTTTAATCTTGAGAAAAAAAATTTACCTGTACAACTGTATCTAATAAACTTGTGAAAAAATAGCAACAGGCCTATATTGGCCACAGCTGTTTTTAAACTTTATCACTCTAGAAGTTATCTCTGAGAATCATGAGCCTTTAATTAGACTGAAAACTGCAGTTTTTAAACATAATTTTTAACTTTCTTTGTAATATTAGAAAATACCTACAACGTTGAAAGGTAAAGCCCAATTTTAAACCATCTATTCCTTTTAAAATCAATGGTAAACACATTACTTGTACACTTTAAAGTTTGTCTGCCAGCTCTCATGTTTGAATGCATGACAGTGTAACTTATAATATCTCATTAAGAAAATATTATTTTAAATCTTATCTCTTACAAGACTAATCTCTTAGGATCAGATCCTCATAAAACATTACGCCAATCTGGACGTATTTTAGAGGCCTGTATTTCCTGGGTTGGATCATGCCACGTGTTGCTTAAGATGGCTCCAACCCTGAATTACCTTTTTTAAACTAATTTTTTGTTACCGACATTATAGCCCTTAAAAAACTTATGAGCCAATATTCTTTAGTCAAAACATTTAAACATATATCTTTAACATCAAGTAGAAACCAGAATAAAGCAACTACGCAAGTCTTATAAATTTAAATCAAACACATTTTTTCTTTTCTCTAGCTGTAATTTTAAGAAAAAGCACTTTGGACCTAATAACCACAATAATATAGCATTTTCTAGGATAAATAACCATAAACTGAGACTGCATAAAGAGCTGGACCACCAGCAGATGAAGTTTTTACCATTTTTTTCTTGTCAACGTGAAACATAGAACAGCCATTCAAACAACAAGAAACAAATTGACACGTGGACATATTGGTGCACCAAGGACGAAGAAAGGACATACACCAAGGACATGTAAATCAAGGGAAGTGTGCTTTCTATTTCTCCTTGTGCCTAAGAGACTTTTAAAATCCATTTTCTTTCTGTCTTTCTCGTGTGTTTCTAAAATCTGCTTTTCTCTTTTTTTTTTTTTTTGTTTTGTTTTTTATACTTTTTATTTTATTTTATTTTATGCCCTAATTTTCTCTCGCCTAGAGTTCGGTTCTAAACTGCGGCCAACTAGCCTTACAAAATTCCCAGTTTCACATCACTGTCATCCCTAGTTGATCTCAGCGTCGGGCTAAGCTGATTCACCTAGTATTGCCGTATCCCTTCTTTCTTCCCCTTGCAACCATAGCCTTTACTCTATGTTGCTTACCGGGCCCTGGATACTTAACCTTTATTTCTTTTCCGTGGAGCTCCACCAACAGACAGTGTTCCTCAGTAGTTCTCTCCTTTTCCACACCCCACGTTGAGCGACATCTGGATCTTCCCAGGAATTGCTCACAAGCAGGTTCTACGTGGAGGGAGAGCTGAAGAGTGAAACTACGGGGGTCGAGAGGAAAGAACACACCGAGACATTAATGCATGGCTGTACAAAATCTTTCTATCTTTCTTTGGGGACAAGAGCAACAATATATGTGCTGTGGGTGTGACCCTCACTCCTAGAGCTGCAAGTCTTCTCAGCAGGTCTCCAGCAGGCTGAGCTGATGTTGCCATAACAGATCTCAGTCAGATGTTAATTTCACAGGGTTTGCTACTCTGCAGGAGCTGGCGACTTTCGCAGGAAACTGTAGTGCCAGAGGGGCTCTGACATCTCTGTCAGGTGGGAGGAGGTGTGGCTGAAATTCCTCAGTTCCATGTAGGTGAAATGCAGACACTGGAATTCTGCCTAGAGGCTATATTGCATTACAATGGCTCTCTATGTGTTGGAGAGAGTTCAGATGGTTTATCCTGTCTTCATTTAACTTTATTACCTTTTATCTGTCTAAAAAATTATCCATTTCATCCAGATTTTCCAGGTTTGTTGAGTATAGGCCTTTGTAGTAGGAACTGTTGATTTTTTGAATTTCCTCAGTTTCTGTTGTTATGTCTCCCTTTTCATTCTTATTTTATTGATTTCGATAGTCTACCTGTGCTCTCTGGTTAGTTTGGCTAAGGGTTTATGTATCCTTTTGAAAATCTTAAAGAACCAGCTCCTGGTTTTATTGACTCTTTGTATAATTTTCTTTCTTTTTACTTGGCTGATTTCAGCTCTGAGTTTTATTTCTTGCCATCTACTCCTCTTACAGGTATTTGCTTCTTTTTGTTCTAGAGCTTTCAGATATATTGTATAATTGCTAGTGTAGGCTCTCTCAGGTTTCTTTTTGGAGGTACTATGAGTTTTCCTCTTAACACTGTCCTCATTGTATCCCATAAGCTTGTGTATATTGTGCCTGCATTTTCATTAAATTCTAAGAAATCTTTAATTTCTTCCCTGATCATTATCATTAAGAATAGAGTTATTTAGCTTCAATGCATTTGTGGGTTTTCTATTGTTTTTGCTGCTATTGCAGAACAACCTTAGTCTCTGGTAATCTGATAGTTTGCATAGGATTATTTCAATCTTCTTATATCTGTTGAGGCTTGTTTTGTGACTGATTATATGGTCAGTTTTGGAGAATGTACAATGAGGTACTGAGAAGAAGGTATATCTTTTGTTTCAGGATGAAATGTTTTAAAAATATCTGTTAAATCCATTTGGTTCATAACTACTGTTAGTTTCACTGTGTCTCTGTTTAGTTTCTGTCTCCATGATCTGTCCATTGCTAAGAGAAGGGTATCAGAGTCTCCCACTATTATTGTGTGAGGTGCAATGTATGCTTTGAGATTTTGTAAAATTCCTTTTATGAATGTGGGTGCCCTTGAATTTGGAGCATAGATGTTCAGCATTGAGTGTTCATCTTAGTAGATTTTTCCTATGATGTGTATTAAATATTAAGATAAGATTTCCTTATCTTTTTTGATAATTTTTGGTTGAAAGTCTATTTTATTCAATATTAGAATGGCTACTCCAGCTGGGCAGTGGTGGTGCATGCCTTTAATCCCAGCTCTCAGGAGGCAGAGGCAAGCAGATTTCTGAGTTCGAGACCAGCCTGGTCTGCAGAGTGAGTTCCAGGACAGGCAGGGCTGCACAGAGAAACTCTGTTTCGAGAAAACAAACATACAAACAAACAAAAAAGACAAAAAAAATCAGAATGGCTACTCTAGCTTGTTTCTTGGGACCATTAGCTTGGAATTTTTTTTCCAGCCTTTTACTCTGAAATAGTGTCTGACTTTGTCAGTGAGTTGCATTTCCTGTATGCAGTAAAGTGCTGGCTCCTATTTATATATTCAGTCTGCTAGTCTATTTCTTTATTGGGGAATTGATTAAATTGGTGTTAAGAGAAATTAAGGAACAGTGACTGTGGCTTCCTATTATTTTTGTTGTTAGTGGTAGAGTTATTTTTGTGTGGCTATCTTCTTTTGTGTTTGTTAAAAGAACATTAATTTCTTTCTTTTTCTAGGGTGTAGTTTTCCTACTTGTCTTGGAATTTTCCATTTATTATCCTTTGAAGAGTTGGATTTATGGAAAGATATTGTTTAAATTTGGTTTTGTCATGGAATATCTTGGTTTCTCCATCTGTGCTAATTGAGCGTTTTGCTAGGTATAGTAGCCTGGGCTGGCATTTGTCTTCTCTCAGTGTCTATATGATATCTGCCCAGGATCTTCTGGCTTTCATAGTCTCTATTGAGAAGTCTGGTGTAATTCTGATAGGTCTGCCTTTATTTGTTACTTGATCTTTTTCCCTTGCTACTTTATATATTCTTTATTTGTTTTGGGCATTTGGTGTTTTGATTATTATGTGACAGGAGGAATTTCTTTTCTGATCCAACCTCTTTGTAGTTCTGTAGGCTTCTTGTATGTTTATGTGCATCTCCTTCTTTAGGTTAGGGAAGTTTTCTTCTATATTTTTGTTGAAGATATTTACTGGCCCTTTGAATCAGGAATCTTCCCTCTCTTCTATACCTATTATCCTTAGGTTTGGTCTTCTCATTGTGTCCTGGATTTCCTAGATGTTTGGGGTTAGGAACATTTTGCATTTTGCAATCTCTTTGACTGTTGTGTCAGTGTTTTCTATGGTATCTTCTTCACCAGAGATTCTCTCCTCTATCTCTGTTGGGGATCTTTGCACCTATCACTCCTAATCTCTTTCCTAGCTTTTCTAACTCCAGGGTAGTCTCCCTTTGTGATTTCTTTATTATTTCTGTTTCCATTTTAAATCCTGTATGGTTTGGTTCAATTCCTTCAACTCTTTGGTTTTGTTTATCTGTAATTCTTTAAGGGATTTATATGTTTTCTCTTAAAGGCTTCTCTTCCTGTTTACCCGTGTTCTCCTGTATTTCATTAAGGGAGTTATTAACGTCCTTCTTAAAGTCCTGTAACATCATTCTGAGATGTGATTTCAAATCACAATCTTGCTTTTATAGTGTGTTGGTGTATCCAGTGTTTTCTATGGTGAGAGAACTGGGTTCCGAATATGTCAAGTAGCCTTGGTTCCTCTTTTTTATGTTCTTGCACTTGTCTCTTGCCATCTGGCTATCTCTAATGTTAGTTATTCTTGCTGTCTCTGTCTGTATCTTTTACATTCTGTGAGCCAGTGAGCCTGTAATCTTAGGTGTGTTAGCATTCCTGGGAAACAAGTTTTCTCTGGGCAGGATTGAGTTGTGGAGAGTTGTAGAGATTGGGTTAGCTCTGAAGTGCAGATGGAAACCAGAAGTATTATGTCCTAGCTTCCCTGTGGTTCCTGTGTCCTGTGGGCTCTGAGCCAGTCTCAATTTGGTCAGGTTGGCTCAGTAATGGTGGACTCAACTATGATTTTAGGTATGTCAGCACTTCTGGGAAAAGAGCTCTTTTTGGATTGGATTAGGTTGCAGAGAGCTGTGGCACAGGGTTAGCTCTGGGGTGCAGTTTGAATCCAGAAGGATCCTGTCCCTGGCTGCTTTGCAGTCCCTGTATCCTGTGGGCATTGGGCAGGTTCCACTTTGGCCAAGTATGGGAGCAGTAGTGGGATGTCTCAACTATGATCTTCTATGTGTCAGCACTCCTAGAA
The DNA here is from genome assembly GCA_036184385.1 of Tokudaia muenninki. Lineage (NCBI taxonomy): Eukaryota > Metazoa > Chordata > Mammalia > Rodentia > Muridae > Tokudaia > Tokudaia muenninki. Next base: position 105,876,101 of record BTHS01000023.1, on the reverse strand, counting down.
GACAGGTTCTCTCCTGATAGGATTGGGTTGTGGAGAACTGTGGCACAGGGTAAGCTCCTGGGTACAGATGGAAAATGGAAGGATCCAGAGGTTATTCTTTTAAACATGACCCTTTAAATTATATCATTAATATTGCTTTACTGGGATTCCTTAAGTAAGAAAATTAGCCTATCCTTTATATAGGAACAATCATGTGAACCCAAATAATAGACACAGAATGACAGGCAATCAAGAATTGCTGACAGCAGGAGACATTGTCATGTTTGGGGAAGAATCTATCCCAGTTAATTATTCAATACCAAATGTGGTTAGCCCCAAAACTTATACCTATAAGTAATATTAGGTGTACTGATCAGGTGGTCTTTATGTAGTTAGGAATACATAGATCTCAAAATTAGGGAAAAAAGAATTTGAGAATGAGAACAAGATACATGGGAGGAGTTGTAGGAAGGAAAAAAGGGAAATGATATATCTTATTTTATTTGTTTAATAATTTACATTGACATAGGTTAACATATTTTAAATAAGTATGTGGAGAAACCCTGCATTCAGAATGTCTGCATAGGCAGGTCTGTTGCTGCCCTAAAAATGAAAAGAAAAAAGAAAATAGGGGGTAGTCTAGATGCTTGTTTGATTATGAATGGAAATTAAGAAAATGGAACATTGTTTTGCTGTAAGAAAAAGGCAAATTATGAAAATATCAAGGAAATGGATGAAATTGGAAACTATTACTGTTAGTGGGAGTAATACCAGTTCTAAAGTACAAACAACACATGTTCTCTCTGTTATGTGTATCTAACTTTGACTCTTTAGTAATGCATATTTAACATGGAGTACCTGTGCAAACTCTAAAGCAAGGAAGCAAAAAGCAGGTAGTATCACATTAAGGAAATAGGGTTACTGGAAGGGAGCTGAGAATGTGGGGTCAGGGTAGGGAGAAGGCTAATTGGGATAAAAGTATTGTAAAGAAATATTTGTAAAGCAGGTATATGCAGTGTGCAATGATGGTTTGATTGTTGTGGAGTAAATGATTGCACTCTTAATTGATTCAAAATCCATACCATAGAAGGTGGGAAGACCAGTGTCTATTACTATCTGCCTGGCTTGAGGTAGGAGGTAGGTGGCTGGCACATGAAGCATATAAACTGGTATAGGTTGAAACTCCCTTCGAAATACCTCTGCCATCACAAAGGTCAAAAGTAGCTTCCAGCCTTCATCAAAGAAACCAATCCATATAATGAACTGTGGTACATGTAGAGACATGGCTTTGTAAGGTGCAGAAAATACGGGCCGATCCCTAAAGAAGTTATTTATACCACTCTAACAGTAAATGCTGTGAAAGAGAATGGTATATAAAGGTTAGAAGATGGGTAGATAAATTATGAAGTAGCATTAGCTATATTTCATGCACATATAAAACAAGTATCTAACCACCCATTAGCTTTATCAGCAATGGCACTGAAAAATGTGAAAATATCTCAGGTGTTATGGTGGTCAAATGAGATGATGTGCACTGTGTACCTGGATATATCACTAAGACAAATTATTATGGTTTATTTTCTACTAGGAAGGCAACCTTCTCCAATTAATTGGCAATTATAAATACAATCCATTAAAGTAACAAGTTGGAAATTTTCATTTTAAAGCTTCCTGAGCCTTCTTAATTTGATGCCTAGTTCAATAAACATCACGATCTAGAAATATTCATCTTCTTGTATATCCCCTTCTCCAGATGTCACAAGTGCACAAGATGGGGAGAGTGAAACTGAATTAATGCCTGATGAGTTTGAAGAGAAAAGAGAATGAGAAAAGAAGCACTCAAAGTTCACCTTATGCAGTGTGTGTAACATTCAGTTGAACTCGGCTACTCAAGCACAAATTCATTACAATGGCAAATCTCACCAGAAAAGACTAAAACAACTCACCAATGGAACACTGAAGAACGACAGCGTTAAGCTCTGTGGTATATGCTCAATTTTGTATCATCAGTTTCAGGCATATGTTTGCAGACATGAAGATAGAAGAATGGAATAGTCTCTTTTATCTCAAGAGAAAATTGTAAAAGATATTGATTACATATCATCTTAAGCTGAAACAGTTCCCCCTATAAGAGGAGAAATACTGTATGTATGCCTGTAATGTAATGTGACCACCAGAAAATCTCTAGAGTTTAAAGTATGTTAATAGGGGCTTCTTGGTGTTTACTTTGAGATGGATAGATTTACAGATAGATATTCTTTCCTGGTATATATGATGATAGAGGTTCTTGATGTTTGTTTTTTCATTCTTTCCAGTGCATGTGAAACAGTAGGATTTTGAGTCTCTGAGGTGACAGGTTTATGGTATTCTGTTGGATAGTATGACTGTAAATGACTTGGATTAGCATATTTCATTTCAGAGTGGTATTTTCTTCAACAAGTAAGTTATTGAAGTTTGTAGTAAAATTAATGGTCTGTTGGACCACTTGGCACTGTTATTTTCAAGTATGTGCTGATTGGAGGAAGACAAAGTTCTAAAAATGAATACATTGGAAAACAGATATGAGGTTGAAAGGAAATAAGGAGGGTATGCGTAATGGATGCACTTCATGGGAGAGATACTTTGAAGAACTAAGGCTTAAAAACTAAAAATATAATTACAATGTTGTATCTGGTCAGATATTTCCTGCATGGTGAATAAAACATGAACTTTTACTGACTATAAATAAGGCTGAATATTTTATTAGATATTTTCTTTATTTACATTTCAAGTGTTATTGCCTTTCCTTGTTTCCCTTCCGAAAATGCCAGAGCTCCCAGGGACTAAACCACCAATCAAAGGGTACACATGGTGGGACCCATGGCACCAGCTGCACATGTAGCAGAGGATAGCCTTGTTAGACATCAATGACAGGCCTTGGTCCTGTGAAGGCTGAATCTTAATGAGTGTAGATACTTAATGTCAAAAAGATATACCATTTCACAGTATTTTGCTACTATTGAACAAGGGGATATTTAGAAAATAGAACTTCTTCAACTGTGTTATATTCATACATATGTGTGTCTGTCTGTAAGCGTATATGTATAGTCACATGCTAGAATATTCTACTGGAAAAAAATTATATTTTTCTTTCAAATGTATAACATTTAGTTTATTATCAAAGTTTATGAAGAACATATAAGAAAAAGCTTGTAAGCAGAACTTGTAAATTGAACTCTAGTAAATTCCATTAAAATAGCATGAGCCTAGAAAGCAAATATGCTTACATTATTATAGATAATATACATATTGCAGTCTTTGCTTAGAATTGCCTGAGAAGAATATGTTACTTAGCACCAACTTCTAGATCAACTCACCTTTCACTAAATGATAGAATTTGATCCCAAACTGCTGGTCTTTAAGTATTACTAGAGGGCATGGTATGGGTTGATGTGCTTTATGTCCATGCTTTGACAAACTTCTTTAGGATAAATAATAGAAGACATAGTAGAAATAAATAATTTACCAGAATTCCTGGTTAATAATCTAATTCAAATCCTGCCACAAAGAGTGACCAACATTTTTAACCTATAATGTCATAAATACATTTTTTGAAATTTGATATTTTAAAATAATTATACCAGAACCCTTATTATGGGTCAGTTTGAATTAAATGCTTTACATGTCTGTGATTTTATTTCATCTTTTTGTGCAACCAGCTTGGAAAATAGCAGTAATCTTCCTTTTATAGATGCAGAGAATAGTGATGGTTTTGATTGACTTGTGTTGCAGGACAGGCATCTATTACTTGTTCAAACTAGCAATTGGAGCATCTCCTTTTCACATAAATATTTGTGCTACTTGGGTCTACTGTTTCCCCAAAAAAATTACGTTGAAAAGTAGTGTGCTTTTCTCTGTTCAAATGAAGAAATTATTTTTAGAAAAATAGAGAAAAATTGAAATTTTATTACATTCCCCCAAATGCCTTAATTAATATACTGTTCAGCAAAGTGTTAATCAGTAGAAGTTCTGTCAATCTAAATGCTGTGTTAGGAATTTTTGGTTACTATGCAAGCCACTGAAAACAACCATGGTTTACTGAATAGAATACGTAATTTACATTCATTTGGCTCTGAACTATACTTCAAAGGAAGGGGGCATGAGTGTGAGTCCAGCAAGTATCAAATCCATGCCTTGAGGATTCAAATAATTGGAAAAACTGTTAAAGGCAGCAGTGTGTACTCCATTACCTATAAAAGTGTGGCAAGGCTGCCCTTAATCAGGGCTGGCTCTGTTTTTGAGGAAATTGGAACTGGAGCATATATTGGGAATATAAGAAATAACAGAGGGGTATAACCTGATGTAGGACTGAAAGCACTGAAATACTTTTTGTTATTATTTTTAAATTTGTAGGTATTCTGGCCCATGTAACAAGTTTTTACTGAAGTAATAAGTTATAATAACCACTCAATATGTTTCATATTTCAGAGAAGCTCAGCCCCGGTATATCCTCCTAAGAAAATTATAGTGTTTGTCAGATTTCATGGTGCAAATCATATTCAAGATTTTCCTCACCTTTAAAAGTTTAGAAAAACAACTATTGCATGTGGGAGAAGTACGAAGAAAAACTGATTCATTTAATACTCTAATGTATATAGGATAGGGGTTCCTGAGGCAAAATATTACCTAGGGCTTTCTGCTGTGTTTTGTTTCACTTTACTCCTGAGACCACTTGTTACTTTAGTACTAATTACTTCTCATTCTGCTTCTTAATCAAGGAACTGATACTTCTTTCCCATGGCTGTGAGACAAAGTCTTGAAACACAACTAGATGTGTCTTCTTTTAGATAGATTATTAGGAAACAATTGGAGATGGTTCAGTTAGCAAAATGCTCCTTCCAAGACCTTAGATTGAATACCCAGAATCCACTTTAAAAAAGCGGGATATAGTGAAAAGTGTCTGCAACTTCATATTTGGTAAGCAAATAGGAGCATATCCCTGGAGATTTCTTACCAGCTACTCTAACCAAATTAAAACAGTTTTCTGCTCATAAAATGATCCTATCTCCAAAGTGAAGATAGCAGTTGAGGAACAAAGTCATCATCAGCCTCTAGCTTCTACATACATTCAAACACACACATGCATACATACACATGGGTACCTGGACACACACCCACCTCCACCTCTGCAAATATACCTTTGAAAGTGTATTTTGTTTCATGGCAAAATTAAACAGAAAAGAGAGCATTCTGATCTGTCTTACTCTCTTCTGTTGTCTATCAGCATCTGCTCTAATAATTCAGTCTTCACTCCAATCCACATTCTGCATTACGTGTGCTCCTGCTGTTGCATAGTTTGTGGATGTTCACAATTATATCATGACTTGTACCCACCACGCTTCCATTCAGATTTATTTATTTATTTATTTATTTATTTATTTATTTATTTATTTAATTTCCCAAATGCTGCATCTCATCCTGTCCCTCCTTCACAGAGTCCCATCTGAGAGGGTGGACTATACGCCAACTCTGGGACATGAAGTCATTGCCAGATTAGGCTCATGCTTTTCCATTGATGCCTGATGGAACACCCATGAAGACTGAGGTACCTGACTTCTACATATGTACTTGGGTGCCTCATTCCAGTCTGTGTATGTTCTTTGGTTAGTGACTCAGATTCTGAGAGCTCCCAGGGGTCCTGGTATGTTGAATCTGTTGGTCTTCCTATAGGAATCCCATCTACTTTAAGTCTTCAGTCCTTCCCCCAATTCTTCCAAAAGTGTCCCCATCCTTCATCGAATGTTCAGCTGTGGGTGTCTGCATCTGTTTCAGTCTGCTGGGTAAAGCCTCTCTGAAAACATATATGTTAGGCTCTTGTTTACAAACATAACAGAGTATCATTAATAATGTCAAGGATGGATGCTTGCCCAAGGGATGGGTTTAGTTTCAAGTTGAGACAGTTATTGAATAGCATTTCCTTGGGTCTTTGCTCCATCCCTGCATTTCTTCTAGACAGAACAAATTTGGGCCAAAAGTTTTATAGGTAGGTTGGTGCACTTATCTCTCCACTGGGGAGCTTTCCTGGCTCCAGGAGGTGGCCCCTTCAGGTTCCACATTCCTTCCATTGGGCATTAGAGCTAAGGTCACCAGCTCTCCTCAACTACTCAGGCAAGGTGCAGGACCTGCTTATGCAAATGCTGCAGAAAGCTAGGGCCTGGGTCATTTTGTCAGCTATCATACTAAAGATGGCTGGCTCATGGCTGGCTCATCTACAACCCCAACTGCCAGGGTCAGCTCTACCTTACTGCCAAAGCAAAGTGTAGGACCCACTCTTCCAAGTTTTCCAGCCAGTGAGGGCAGGGATACTTCTACTCTTATGACTTCCTGTTACAGTTCTCCTGCCTGCCATAGGTAGTAAGGGGTTAGGAGCAGGGAAGGAGCATCTCTTCCTTGTCAGCACTACAATATGGCAAAGAAATTATAGGGCCAGCTTTTCCATGTTCATGCCCTTGTGATGGCTCATCTGTGCCCTGCCATGGGTGCCAGCTATTCAGTGCTGACCGAGGAAATGTGCAAGTTCCACTCCTGCAAGTTCTGCAGCCAATGAAGATCAGGGCTAGCTTTTCCTATCTGCCACAGGAGGCAAAGAGTAAGTCTTGGTGTGGGGGCAGTTCATTTTCTCTAATCCATTATACCACATAACAGAAAGTGGAAGGGCCATCTCTCCCACATTCACATCCTTGTGACTGACTCACCAGAAACCCAGGTTCTACTCTTTCAACAGCTTCTTCTGTGCTTCCTAGATGATATTCATTGCTTGCTGTCTTGGATACTGCAGCTAATGAGAGGGAGAATCAGCACTTCAGCTCTCATGCCCTCTGAGCAAGCTTGCTTATGATGCCCAGATGCTCAGGAGAAATGTGGGGACAGTTCTGCAGAGCCCTCAGACATCTAGCATGGCCCCAGCAGGAAGCCCAGATGAGGGATATCTGCCTTGCCTTTCCTGGTAACAGAACCCTGCTATTGTAGGTTCACTGACCAAGATATGGCCCTCAGTAGCAGCCTAGGTAAGGACCTAAGCATGGCATTATGTGGCATCATTGGCTAAACACATTAAGTTGTTCATCACTACTCTGCAGTCTCTAGTTCCACCTCTCTTCATTGTGAACATCCTTCTACATCTGTTTTTCTTCAATCTTTCTGTCACTCCTCTTAGAGGCACCTGGGATGTCTGCTTGTCTGGGGTCATTTTAGGAATGACCTCAAGAGTATTATGTCATACCCATGAGTGTGGTACCAAGCAGAGGTTATATCAGATGTGGTCTCCCTACCTTTTCTGTGCAGCAGTGTTAGTCTTGTACCAATCTCAGGCTAGCTTCCCATCTGGACTCCATGGTGTCAAACTGATGGTTGTCCCATCTCAGCAGTCCTGTACTCCTGCCTTCCTGTTCTGCTTTACCCCTAGAAAATCTTTTATATTCTCCTTCATAGGAGTCCACCTAAGAAACCACAAGTAAGTCTACCTTAATTTCAAAAATTTGCGCCATACTGAGCACCATTTGTTTCTCTACATTTGTTTTCTGTTTGATGTCTTCAACATCAAAAGTTCAAAGGAATGAAAACCAAACTAGAATCAATTTCTCTGGGTACTTTGTATACATCAGCTATTGATTACAGTCAATGAGTGTCCAAAATAAATGTAATTATCACCATTTCACAAATTACCTAGCCAGGATAAAAGGAACTGAGGTTTGCCAGTATCTTTCATTTTCAGAATTGCTGGTGTCTGTATGTTAACCTTACAGTGAACACATGTGAACACATATCCTATATCGATATGATATGTGAATACATTCTATATCGATAGATTTAGGCTGTATTTTTGGGCATTTCTATATGCTGTTGAGTTTATATCATCTCAGAAATTATTTAAAGTACATTATTATAAAAAGCTCATAATTCCTTTAAATTTTCATCAACAAATCAACTGTGAAACATCTCAAGGAAAGCATAGTCACATAAATATAAACTCGAGTAATTTCCACTACATATCCTCTGTCACTTCAGAAATCTGTCTTTTTCTCACATAATTATTGAAGATAAGGTGAGATTAATGATGATAATATTAATATTAATAATATAATAAAGTGACCATAGGGATTACTAGAATTAAAGTTAATTGAATATGTAGAGTTTACAAATTTTTATAATTCTTGTGGATCACAGCTCATGAAACCTATACATCTCAGAAATTATAATATAAGCAGGTCTTTACAAAATGTTTTGAGTTCATAATTTTGCAAATAATGATTATTGTTCTGATTATTAAAATTACATGGTCAATTCATGCTGCACTAAAATGTACACAGTAAATTAACCTTAACCAAGTATCATAAACTTCTAACAACAATTTCCCAATGAAAAAAATAAATATGAATAATATAACATGTATAATTTTATATGTATATTCTCTACTGTGACATAATAATGTTTATACAGCATGACTTATTATGTATAGCCTAGAATTTGTGGTTGGCAAAATGACTCATCACATAAAGATACTCATTGCTAAAGTTGATGATCTAAATTTGATCCCTGAGACTCAAATGGTGGAGAGAAAGAACCTACTCCCAAAAGTGGCCATGCATGCTTTGTTCTATAAATAAGCACCCAACTCCAATTCAACTAAACAAATACGAAAAATAGCAAAACTACTTTAAGAAGACAAGAATTGAAATTTCTGGCTAAAGGTAGATATTTTACTTACATATGTCCTTTTCTTTATCTTGTGATATTGTATATGAAAGAAAAAACTTCATAATGGAGTATAAAATAAAATGCTAAAATATCACAAATCATCTTTCATTTGAGGTTTTGTGAAATACTTATGAAAAAATTCATAACTGTAGAGATGTTTAAACTCATGTGATCAATTAATTTCACTCAGCTTTCTATGTTTTCCATGGGAGAGCTGGTTGTCAATATTAGTTGAAGGATTGAGCAACACATTGATCTATCACTATGCCTTTATTTGATTCCCATACCCATCATATATGATGTATTATTAAGCCTCATTTTCTCTTTTCCTCCATTGGCTTCAATGGCTATCAAATAATTTAATTTTGTCTACAGTATTCTTCAATCTTTTGCTATTCATTGTTTCTTTCCACACAAATCTAGGGTATGTTGACCTTTACATATCCTCTTATCGTTAAATTTTCTTTCACTTAGCAAAAAATCTAAATGCATTTTTCATTTTTATTGTCACCCATCTTTTACTCTTCCTTTCCATTGATTACCCCAGATGACATTAAAGTGTCAAGAGTCTTTGATTTGTAAGATTTGCTTATAATGTGATGCTGGCTGTTAATGAAAACAACACAGTCTTAGTACTTTCTAGGGTCTCTAGTCCTAGATTTGTAGCACAGACCTATCATGCATATATACATTTATCTTACTGTTTGATTTTCAAGGACTGTTGATGCTTTTGTAAAATATTGATAGACCAACAGAACTTGCTGGTACTTTTGTGAGTTCCTGTGGTCTCTTCTGGAGACATTAATGTGTGACACACTGTAGATCTCCAGTGAGTATTATCTCCAACTTCATGTTTAACATACTGAAGAGGTCCAGTATCATTACCCAAATTGATATGTAACATACTGCAGAGCCCCAGTGAATATCATCCCCTGTATCAGTGTGTGACACACTATCAAGTCATAGCGAGTATCATCATCTTCATCAGTTTGTAAGACACGACATAGGTCCACTGAGTACCATCACCCACATAAGCATATAACATACTGCAACCACAGTATGTGTTGTCACCTGCATCAGTGTGCAACACATTGCAGAGCTAATGTGAGGAGTATTCTTGTGCTCATAATTCCCTCCATAGCCATAATGAGAAATGCTAAAATTAAACTAACCTGAGGTATAAAAAAATACATTTTGTTTTCATTATAGTTTACTAATTTCTTTTTAATCTTTGAAGCAGAGGAAATACTGATCTTACAGCATTCAAAATTTGAGTATGTTTTGGGCTTTATTTTCTTATTTTCTGTCCATAAAGAGAAAACATTAATGTTTCAAAATGGATAAGTTCCAGTTGATAGCTACTTGTTTCTCTTATCCTGATATGTATTGTACATTTGCAGCCATCCTGAGATGCTATTTTCAATGTGGCAATCACACTCTAAGGAGAAATAGATTAGCCAGTGGCCCCTTAAGAACAGTATTATATTATTTAGAGGCAATCTTTCATTGAATGTTGTGTTCTTGGAGGAATATAGCCATCTGGTACCATCACCCACATAAGCATATAACATACTGCAACCACAGTATGTGTTGTCACCTGCATCAGTGTGCAACACATTGCAGAGCTAATGTGAGGAGTATTCTTGTGCTCATAATTCCCTCCATAGCCATAATGAGAAATGCTAAAATTAAACTAACCTGAGGTATAAAAAAATACATTTTGTTTTCATTATAGTTTACTAATTTCTTTTTAATCTTTGAAGCAGAGGAAATACTGATCTTACAGCATTCAAAATTTGAGTATGTTTTGGGCTTTATTTTCTTATTTTCTGTCCATAAAGAGAAAACATTAATGTTTCAAAATGGATAAGTTCCAGTTGATAGCTACTTGTTTCTCTTATCCTGATATGTATTGTACATTTGCAGCCATCCTGAGATGCTATTTTCAATGTGGCAATCACACTCTAAGGAGAAATAGATTAGCCAGTGCCCCCTTAAGAACAGTATTATATTATTTAGAGGCAATCTTTCATTGAATGTTGTGTTCTTGGAGGAATATAGCCATCTGGTACCCCAAAGAGTTTTTATATCTCCTCCCTTAAGTTGTAACTTATATCCACTTTGTTTATGAAGTGATTTAACACTGTTCTAACAAGAATCTGAACAGTAGCTTACAGGGCTTAAACATATATACTTATTCCCCCTGATAACATCAATTCAATGGAAGTTACAGAATATTGCTGGATTTTGCAAATGTAGAAACAGATCACTCAGACAAACAATTCTTAAGCATAATTGTGTACATTGCAATGGTATCCCTAGATGGTTCATGTTTCTCTTAAGTTCTCTAAAGTTCTCTTAAGACTTGTGAGTTTGAATTTTACTACTGAGCATGCATGACTAAAGACACATTTATGAAGTATAGATTATAATTCAGTTTTATTTCATTAAATGAAATTATCCTATACTAAAGATATACATGTTGTGCTTTTTAAATGTTATTCAATAAAGTGTTGTCTAAAATTTACATGAACATACTAGGAATATATCATAAACAAATAACTGTTTTTAGAAAGTAGTCAGCACAGAAATTAAATGAAGCCCATCACTGGTTCTTAAATCCCTATCCTACATCTCTGCTGTTTTCTCTGCCATACACAGAATCAGCTTCCTCAAACCAAAGCTCAGCAGAAAATATACATAATAAAAACCTCCCTTATCACAAAATGCCTGGCCAGTGCAGGATATGGAAAAGGAATAGAAGTTTTTAGAGTGTACCTGAGCCTTCCTTACACCACATGCCCCTTTCTCTCTGTTGCTGAAATACTTGCCAAACTCAATTGCTTAAAATTGAATCCTAAAAACCATTAGAAGTAGTTAGAGAAATATAAAAGGATATAAAATTTAACAAGGATCTTGTGTAGACAGGGAATAAGTTTTCCCTTGCCAGAGGAATGATCATGTAGCCTCTGACACTCTAAAGTGACTGCACTTTGGATTACAGTAGATTTTTTACAAAATACATTTATTTAGATATATATGTGCAAATATGCTTTGTGTATACACATGTAAATGTGCCCTAACATGTGTGTAAATGTCAGAAGTTGATTATATCTTTCTATAGCATGGTTCCCAGTATCAAACTCAGGTTCTGCAGTGGGGTAGCAGGCAATTTTTCCTTGTGCCACATTTCAGTGACCCATGCAGTAGATTTTATAATGCCAGTTGGTCAAGGTAGTCCAAGTGATTTGCCAATCAGCAGTAGGCTCTTACTGTTATTCTTACTGTTACTTTTACAGACTGAAGATAAATAAATTCTTCCTGCTGAACAACCCACACTTCAGATTTGGGTGATTGGAGCTGAATTTGACCTGAAAACCTTCTTCCTGTGATCAAGCTTCCACAGTGCCAGAAAGCACTTTGCAAGCTGTTGAAGTTAGGTCCCAGTTCTGCCTCCCTGCCCCATGCTTCCAGAAATAAGACTCAGACCCAAATTATATTTTGAAATACCTTAGCCATATAGTTAGGATCTACTTTGACTATGTCATTACTAAAGATAAGCCATTTATTTTAACCTCCATTTTGCCCCTTGGTTGGTTATCGGTGCTTAGGTGCCATGCGTCTGTCTCCTCATATCTTTTCTGGCTCACTACCCTCTCCTTCTCTTCCACAATTCTTTCTCCTCTCTATTTTCTACCTCTATTTCCTGCCTAAGCCATAGGCCAAAGGATTTTAAATTAATAGTTAAGGCATCCATACAATACACAAGATGACCTCTTTACAGCAAGCTGTTAAGGGAGGGAAGCAATCAATAGTTCTATTCAGCTGTGATGCTTCTAAATAATAACAATGACTAACATGAAAAAAAAATTATATTGGTTGTAACAATCAGTTGTTTAATTGGACATAGAGTCTTTTAAGTATTAGAGAAATCATACTTGGAATTTTGCCAACTAGTTGTGGATAGTGGGTTATGTGTCTCAGAAGATAACCTATTGCTATTAGATTACTCTACCATAATTTCTAATTGCAATCCAAAATATATCTCTCTATCAACAGAGAAGTGTAGGATTCATTCCTCATTAAAAAAGCAAAGCAAAGAAGAGAAAAGAAAAGAAAAGAAAAGAAGAGAAGAGAAGAGAAGAGAAGAGAAGAGAAGAGAAAAGAAAGAAAAGAAAAGAAAAGAAAAGAAAAGAAAAGAAAAGAAAAGAAAAGAAAAGAAAAGAAAAGAAAAGGTTTCTCTTTACAATAAATATAGACAATTACAGAGAACCACAACTGACAAATTACAGAGGTCAATGGATCATGGGGAGCCTCAGTGGGTATATCAACAACACAAATCCTGCATCTAAGGCTTGAGGGACATTGCAGAAGAGGAAAAAATAAGGTTCTGGGATACAGATGACCAGGAGAGCTGCTGTGAAAATGGTCTTCTAGGAATTATGGTTCAGTTGCATCCTGAACAATATTACTGACTAAATAGGACCAAGAAATATATCAGTAGATATACTACTGTAGAAGGAAAAAGAATCTAACAGAGTCCCAACTCAAGACAGAGAACTGCTGAGAGAGGGAAAACTAGCCTCTTTCAGGAAGCTCTGTAACAAACAAAAAGTAGTCAGTCCTGAAGTAATATACACATGAACAACAAAATCAAGCTCAGCAGCTTGTGTTTATGTTTAATCATATATGTGTGCAAAAATAATAAAAAGAACAAGCCATCTAATTTAGAGAGAATGAGTGAACATACTGGAGGAGTTGGAGGGAAGGAAAAGAAAAAGGAAAATGTTGCAATTTTATTTAATTAAAATAAGTAGTTTTAGAAATAACAGTTATTAAGTTTTGAAGAATGAGAGAAAACATGGCTTTGAGATAAAATAATATTATTCAAGAAAGCAACATTTTAAAGCTATTCGTTTCATTTTATTTTTGTTTACAGATGAAGTTATTGCTATATATTAAAAGATTTATGCAGGCTCTATTCTTCCTGTCTGAGCATTCAAAGTGCTTTGATTTCTTATTATGTACCCAGAATAAATGTATTTTATTTTAATTGAAGCACACACAGAGATATGAATCTATATTTGTATTAGGCTTCTCTAGAGTCACAGAATGTATGGGTAGTCTCTATATAGTTAAGAAATTTGTTTGTGACTTACAGTCTGGAGTCCAACTCCCCAACAATGGTCAGCAGCATCTGTGGATGGAAGTCCAAGAATCTAGCAGTTGCTCAGTCCCATGAGACAAGCAGGCAAAAAAGAGGGAGTGAGTCGTTCTTCTTCCAATATCTTTATGTAGGTCTCCAGCAAAGACTGTGGCTCAGATTAAAGGCATGTGCCACCATGCCTTTTATCCCAAACGACTTTGAACTCAGAGATCTTCCTGTCTTAATCTTCTGGAATTTATAGCCACTATGTTTCAAAATCTCTATGCCAAGAACCAGGTCAGAAACTTGTATCTCTCAGCTTCCAGATTAGGATCACAGATGAGCCTTCCAATTCTGGATTGTAGGTCATTCCAGATACAGTCAAGTTGACAACCAGGAATAGCCACTACAATATTCTTTGCTCATTTTTGCATTTGAATGTTAGTGTCTACTATCACTGTGGTGCTGTATCACAACTTTTAGTTGAATGTATTAAAAAACTCCAACTTACTTAAAGAACAATGTACTATTTAACTTGAAACATGACACTGAAATAAGAGTACAGACAGTTGACTTGCATGGTCTGACCACTGTTGGCTGAATGTCTTGGTTCTGCTCTTGTCACATCTAGGATAATCCATTAATTATTTAGATTCTCTAGACCTCAGTTTCTAGCTGTATGATGTATAGTACAGTGCTAATTCTTTAGTGTTATGTTTCTGCAATGTATCCCATGCATACACAAATCCCCATGCAGTACTAAACATGCCTTCAACATGCTTACTACTTACCAAATCTTCATTCTTTATTTGGGATTTCCTCTGTGTTAACACTTTACTCATCAACAACTTTGTTTACCAAGACAAACATAAGCAAGAGAGGATATCTCCTTCCTAGTTATGATGGTCAAAGCAACAGAATAGAAACTGCAAAACTGATGGGCCTTGCCAACCCCATAATTTAAAAGCAACTATACTGCTCAGAGTGCTGAATGTAATCCTTATTGAACCCCCTGGAAGCCAAAGGATCCTACACAACATTAGAAAACTGGGAAGGGTAGGATTTCTAAGGCCAATTGATGCACTCTTACCAGCAGAGACAGAGATGAATCTAGACAGGTAAGAAAAATGGTGTAGATTTTAATTTGGGGTCAGAATTTGACTTGTTTATTAAGGATAAGGGGAGAGGAGTAACTAAAAACTTCTATACAACCAATTGCTATAATTTTTCAATTTATAATAGTAAATGATTTTGCCAAGGAATACTATGAATTGCTTGAAACTTTTGCATACTTAATTCATAGGAAATGAAGATATTGTGACTAGGTATTATCATTTAACTAATGGTACTCCAGCTTTATTTAATGAAATAATATCACAATATTAAGTCAAATACTAAAATAAAAATGAGATTATTTTACTAGCCAGTCTACCCAATGATACTTCATCAGTTTCATTGATCTTTCTGTAACTGGCTACATGATTTCTTAAAGTCTACACTTTTTTGTGAGTTCAGCACAGTTATCACTATATCTTGCACACAAGAGTCACTTATTCTTTTACCTGCTCTTGAGTTTCTTTTCTTCCTAACAATTTGCTTTATTCAGCTTTTTGGGAGGGTTTGTGCCTAGTTTTATTGTAACTTGTTATGCTATGTTCCCTCCCTGGGAGGCCTGTTCTTTTCTGAAGGAAAATGGAGGAGGAGGAGGAGGAGGAGGAGGAGGAGGAGGAGGAGGAGGAGGAGGAGGAGGAGGAGATAGAGTGGACATGTGAATATTTGGAAGAGGGGAGATGTGTGGTGGAAACTGAAAAGTAGACAGAGGAGAAACTAGTTAGAAGAGTTTTTAAAACATGACATTTCTGTTTCACAGTCATAAGTCCTTCTAGTTATTTTTCTGTCATATTGTTACTGACAAGTCAGAGTATTTGAGCCCTGGATTTACAAAATTTCTTTTGCTAATAGTAACAGTACTGATGGAAAGAAATAATGACCTTGTGATTTATATGGAAAAAAGTTCCTCCTTTCTCATTGCCTCCTTCCAAATTCCATTTTGACTGACTAGTAGTCAGAGTGATCTATCACTAAAACAGAGAGATTTCTTTATGGTAGCTGTTTCTAAGTACTTCTCTGGACTTCAATTCTCTGCCCTAATCCAAAATTTGTGAGTATTTATCTTTCAACTTGTGTTTTTCACTAGTGATTCTTTATACCCACTGTAGTTGAGGGTAGTTTGAAACTCAACACACACCTAGAATATATTTATTTATTTTTATGTTGAATGCCATCTAGAGTGAATGGGAAGAATGCTTTAGATTAGGGGAGGGTGCACAAAAGAGACATTTAGAATAACATTTTTAAAAAAGGAATTTTATAGTCTAATGTCTGGGTGGGCTAAGGGAAACTATATCAAAAACAAAATGAAACAAACATAAAAATTCTAGTATCCAACTGACATGTTTATGATCATTTTCTATGCTGAGACTGAGTTGCCTTCAAGCAAAGTGCTTGCTGAAAAAAAGAGCATGGGATAATGCACAGAACACACGACTGATAGACAGGACATTTAAAATCAATTAAAGGAATGGCAGCTTGTTGATTATAGGTATTTACTCTTCAACTCTTTATTGACAAAGATACAGCAGTGTTCATGGTGGTAATAATATTAAACTAAATATTGATTTGAAGAACATAAATTGTAGCAGTCACTCAATAAAATAAATGTTTTTTGGTGTTCACTTTATATTTAAAAAATTTGTTGGTTAATAACTTGGTTTTCATGCATACAGATATTTTTCAGAACTGCACTTGTAGAATCAGCTCATGATGGATTGATCATGGCCATTTCCTAAATAACATTTTTTTTTCAGATATTTTCTTTATTTACATTTCAAATGTTATCCCCTTTCCCCTTTTAAATAGCATTTTTGCTTGCTGATGTCTTGTTGTTGTTGTGTTAGGGATTAGAAAAAGACATGCATGGTTTTGCTATTCAAGTTATTGTTACCTTTATTGTAACAAGCAGAGTCTATTTACATCTACACCTCCCCCTCTCTCTCTCTCCCTCTCTGTATATGAGAGAGAGAGAGAGAGAGAGAGAGAGAGAGAGAGAGAGAGAGAGAGAGAGAGAGAGAGAGAGAGAGAGAGAGAGATTTTAATTTATACATGTTTGTGTTCACAACTTCAGCATGCCTACTTCACTTTGTGTTTTGCTTGGGTGTAAAAATAAGATATTAATAGACAGACCAGGTAAAATGTGACCCTTTTTGGAATAAAAGGAAAATACAGTTTTAAAATATTATTATTATTGAAAATACCACCACAGTTTTCCCTTCTAGCTTCTCCCACCTTCTAGTTTCTGCAGATCCATTTTTCCTCCAACTCCCTTCAGAAAAGAGCAGGCTTCTAAGTGACAACAACCAAATATAATAAAACAAGATATAATTTCTAGTCAATAAAATCAACAAAAATGAACAAAAAAACTATTGAGTCATAAATGAAACTAGAAGAGTTACATAAATTTCTGTGAAGAACTTGTCATTAAACATAATCTTTGATTTTGTTTTGTTATTTTTTTTAGAAAAATTACACAGGAAAAAAGACTAAACATTGAGTATAACAAAACTGAGAGAAAAAGAATCACTTTAAACAAAACCCTATAATAATACCATGAACAAAACATCTTGTCAGAAATAGAGGTGTCACTTAGAAAGACCTGGATGTTTTACTAATTTCCTTATTGTGATAAGTTGCTTTGTGTTTGAGAAAAACAAACTCCTCAAAACTTACTCTGAGTAGCTGTCACCCAAAGGTGCTAAGTATCTGAAAAATTGGCCATCGTTTAACCACAAGGAGTATTAATTAATGTTACAAGTTTCAATGTCTTCATGTATATACATATTTAAAAAACTTTAACAATAACAGCAAAACAAAACAAAGTAAACAAACAAACATACAAAAAAGAAAACCAAAATAAAGGAAAGTATATAGGATCAAGAAGAGTGAACTTGCTTTGTTGGTCCTAAACCTTGGTTAAGCACTTTACTATCTACATGCTGACTAAGTTGGTTTTGTTTTATTTTTTGTTTTTCAACTTGACACAAGCTATGCTCATCTGGGAAGAGAGATTCACAACTGAGAAAAACCCATCTGTCAGAGTGGCCAATAGACAAGCATGTGAGGACATTTTCTAGATTAATGATTGATGTGGAAAAGTTCAGCCCACTAAGTGTGATCAAGTGGGCCTGAGTTGTTTTAGGAAGGAGAATGAGCAAGCCAAAAATAACAAGCAAGTAAGGAGTGTTTCTCTAGGAACTCTGCATCAGGTCCTGCTTGTATGTACCTGCCTTTAGTTCTTGCCCTGCCATCTCTTCATGAAGATCTATAAAGTAAAGCAAGTCTTTTCTTCCTCAAGTTACTTGAGGAAATTATGATGTTTATCATAGCAACAGAAATCAAACTAAGACACTCTCTAGGATTTATTTTTCTCAACTTTAATGTTGAGAAAAGAACATATGTCCGATGGTACATGATTAGCACAGAGTTTTTGCTCTTATTCTGAGAATTAATGCTTCTCTTCCCTTGGGATGTTTTTCCTGCTTTTCTCCATGGCTCTTTTTTAAGCCCATAGCTTCTCCTCCACAAAGGAGGATCAAGAAAGTAGTTTGTTTCATTGACACCATAAAGGCCCTGAGGTCTACAGAGTACTAACCATATTTCCCTGATGTTGCCCTCCTGTATTTGGGCAAATAACTAAAAATTCATAATTCTCATCTTAGTATGCTTATTGACTTGTCTCTGGAATTCTCTCTCTCTCTCTCTCTCTCTCTCTCTCTCTCTCTCTCTCTCTCTCTCACTCTCTCTCTCTCCTTCTGTACTTCCCTTCTTTCCTCCTTCCCTCCATGACTGTCTGTCTGTCTGTCTGCTTTTCTATCTTTATTGTCTTCATTCAAGATGGGAACAAAACATATCTTTAAAGAAGACTGATATCTTTGACTCTCTTTCTGCTTCTCCAAAACCAATTCCCTAGTCTCATTCCCAGCTCTGTAGCAGATCATCTGCTGTGGTTTCTCTCCCTTTCCTGCATGACTCCATCCCCAAATGGATCACAAAGATCTTCTTCAAACTCTTTTCCCCCAACTTATCCCATTATCCCAGCCTCCGATACAGTCAGGCATTTTTTGGGAAAACACCAACTGAGTAGTCCCGGGAAATAGATAAGGTAACTAAAGATCTTCAGCATTCTTTCCTGTCCCCCAAATCCATTCCCTTTTCATATCCCTATTTCTACAGAGGAACACTTTTTTGTATCCTTCCTCCCCTCCCCTTACATTTACTGTAGATCCACAGACCTTCATCTCCTAATCTCACTCCACTCATCATCCTTGTCCCCATCCACCTATTACTCCCATTCACTCTTTGCTTTATTCAGATACCAACTCCATCGCATATTCCCTGCTAATACATACCTGTTAGGAAAGTAGGTAGGCTGACTGCAGCTTTTCACCTCTCCCTCTGTTACTATAGATCTAATAATCAGTGTCATCCCAAGTTCTGCAATAGATCACCTATGAAAGGGTTACCCCATTATATTTCTACTGGATCACACAGAGCTTCCCCCTCTAAGCACCTTCATTTGATTTGTTGCTTGTAGCACTCCCTACTCACCCATAGGCCACTTCTTCCATTGAAAAAAAAAGGTTAATGGCAGATATTCACATTTTATTCCTTTCTTCTACATCCAATCTCCAGTCTCATCCTTATCTATGTAACTGAACTTCTGGGGTGAACTATCTCACCTCTCTTCCCAATTCCATGGACACTCAATAAGCTGATCCTGGTAGAACAATTTTCCTCCATACTCTGAAGACCCTCAGGTCTCTAGCCTATCTCCATTTCTAAATTTCAGCTCCCAATACCCAGAAAGATGTTATACCTATAACACCCAGGGGCCACATATATTAGAACTACAGAAAATTTCATCCCAGGCACCATACAGCTACCACACTGTCTTAAAATGAGAGAGAAAACTAAAACAAAGAAACAAAACACTCACACAACAAAGAAAAAACTACATAATAGCACCTAGACTTATTGTTAGGATTGCGGCTTCAGAAAGATCACGCCAGGTCAAGCGGTTCCACCTAAGGTTTATTGAGAGAGAGGAAAGGGAAAGGTGGCAGCAGAAAGTGAAGAGGGGTAAGAGAGAGAAAGGGGAGAGGGAGAGAGAGAGAGAGAGAGAGAGAGAGAGAGAGAGAGAGAGAGAGAGAGAGAGAGAGAGAGAGAGAGAGAGAGAAATGGATTCTGGGAATATGGTGGCTATTGTCTTGGCAACAGGTGTGCAGGTTGTGTTGTTACCTATTTGATGTCTGAGGCTTTGGAGGTCCTGATATCAATACCTATAATTGTTGCAAACCCAGATACTTAGATGCCAGTGTAAAACCACAGTCAATAAGAGCCAGAAGAATACATCTCTACTATAGCGCAACAACTCAACCAAAGCAATTCTCAAGTGTTCCAAAATAACTAAAGTAGAATAAAAAGACTTTAAAACACACTGTATGACTATCAGAGATGTCTCTAAAGAGGAAATGAATAAATTACTTAAAGAAATCCAGAAAAATACAAACAGTGGAAGAAAATGAATAAAACTGTATAAGACATGAAAATCAAAGTAAAATCAGGAAAGAAAACTCAAACTGAGAAGTGAAAAATTTAAGAAGTTCACCATGGACTATAGATGCATGCCTCATCAAGAAAATACAAGAGATGGAGTAGAAAATCTCATGCATTGAAGATACAACTGAGGAAGATATATCAGTCAAATATAATGTTAAATCTAAAATCTTCTGTCATAAAAAATCCAAGAAAGTTTGGGACACTATGAAAAGATCAAGTCTAAGAATAATAAGAACTATGAAAAAACAAAACAGCACAAAACAAATAACAACAATAAACACAAAGACCAAAAATATATTTTCAAGAAAATCATAAAAGAGTATTCTAACCTAAAGAAGGAGATGTCTTCAAATGCACAAGAAGAATATGGGACAACAAGATCTGTCTACACATCCATCCCTACAGAAGTGCTATAACAAAGCTCCAACCTAAAGTGGTTAATTATAACCATCAAAACAAGACAATAAATAATCTCTGACAAGCAAAATCAAAAGAATGGAAGTACACATACCACCACTATCAATTAACAATAACATCAACAATAACAACAATATAAGAATCAAAAATCATTGGTCATTGATATCTCCTGACATCAATAGCCTCAATTCTCCATTTAAAAAATGCAAAGAATAACAGAATGAATGCAAAAATAAGATCAGTCCTTCTGCTACATCCAAGAAACACACCTCAACATCAAGGGTAGACATTACCTCACACTGAAGGGTTAGATAAAGAAATCTCCAGCAAATGGATCTAAGAAACAATCTGGTGTGGCAATTTCTATATCTTACAAAATTGACTTCAATCTAAAACTAATCAGAAGAGATAAAAGGAAGATAATATATACTCATCAAAGGAAAATCTTCCAAAAAGCTGTTTCCATTCTTAACATTTATGCCTCAAACACAAGGTCACCAAATTTGTTAAAGTAACATTACTACAGCTTAAATCATGTATTATCCCTCCCACACAGATGGTGGAAGACTTCAATACCCTCTCTAAAAATAAGCAGATATTCCAGTCAAAAAATAAACAGAGAAATTCTGGAGCTGACGGATTTTATAAACCAGATGAACATAACAGATATTCACAAAAATTTCACTCAATTACACAAATATACATTCTTCTCTGAACCTCATGAAACTTTCTCAAAAATCAAACATCTACTCAGACACAAAGCAGGTTTGATACAAGAAAATTGAAACACCACCCAGCAACCTCTCAGATGACAACAATAACAAGTTAAAGCTTGATATCAACAACAGAAATCTTCTAAACTCCTGGAAATGAATAAACAATATACCCAAACTATCGTGGGACAAAATGAAAATGGTTCTAAAGAGAGGCATGTTTATAGTATTAAGTGCCAACACACAACAAAAATCCTGGTAAGATCTTATGCTAGCAACTCAACAGCACACCGGAAAGCTCTAGAACAAAAAGAAGAAATGACATCCAAGAACAATAGATGACAAGAAATAATCATACTCAAAGCTGAAATCAATAAAATGGAAAAAACGAGAAAAATACAAAGAAATAGTGAATTTGATACTGTCACATTTGCATCAATAGGTATCAGAGAGGAGAGAGGCTATGTCTACACTCAGTGTTCTGACATATGGACATCTATATGAATAATTGAACTCAATATAACAAGATACACATCAAGACTAGCCATAAACCCTCATATCAAGACTGGACAAGGCATCCCAGTAGGAGGAAAAAGGTCCTACAAGCAGCCAAAAGAGTCAGAGTTACCATACTCTTATTGTTTGTTTCCAATTAGGATTATGAAGAGGGACTGGTGCAGACCCATACAGGTTCCTTGGTTGTTGTGTCTGTGAGCCCCCATCAGCCCTGCCTAGTTGATTTTGTGGACTGTAATCTCCTGGTATCTTTGATCCCTCTAGCTTCTACCATACTTTCCCCACTCCTTTTGAGGAATTCTCAGAAATCTGCCTAATGTTTGGTTGTTGGTCCCTGTTTCAGCTCCCAACAGCTGCTGACAAAAGCCACTTGGATAATGATTGCACTAGACAACAAACCTGAGTACACTAGAATACCATATCATTAGGAATCATTTCATTGTTGTTTGTTTGTTTGTTTTGGCAGTCATATCAGAGTAACTGTGTCTTCATAAAATGAGTTAGGCAGTGTTCCCTCTGTTTCTATTTTGTGGAATAATTTGAGGAGTATTAGTAACAGCTCTTCTTTGAAGGTCTTCTAGAATTCTGCACTGAAACTATCTGACCCTGGACTGTTTTTGGATAGGAGGTTTTTAAAGACTGCTTCTATTTCCTTAGGGTTTATTGGACTGTTTAGATATTTTACCTGATTGTTATTTAACCTTGGTACATGGATATCTGCCTAGAAAATTCACACATTTATTCTACATTTTCCAGTTTTGTTCAAAATAGGCTTTTGCAGTAAGATCTGATGATTTTTGAATTTCCTCAGTTTTTCTTGTTATGTCTCCCTTTTCTTTTTCTGATTTTGTTATTTGGATACTGTCTCTGTGCCCTGTGACTACTCTGGCTAAAGGTTTCTCTATCTTGTTAATTTTCACAAAGATCCAGCTTTTTGTTGTTGTTGTTGTTGTTGTTGTTTTTATTCTTCCTATTGTTTTCCTTGTTTCTAACTGGTTGCTTTTAGCCCTGAGTTTGACTATTTCCTGTTTTCTACTCCTTTTTGGTGTGTTTGCTTCTTCTTGTCCTAGAGGTTTCAGGTTTGCTGTTAAGTTGTTAGTATAGGATCTCTCCAGTTAGATCATGAATGCACTTATTTCTATGAATTTGCCACTTAGCATTGCTTTTATTGTGTCCCATAACATTGGATATGCTGTGCCTTCATTTTTATCAAATTACAGAAAGCTTTCAATTTCTTTCTTTATTTCTTCCATGACCAAGTTATCACTGAGTATAGAGTTGCTCAGTTTGCATGAGTATGTGGGCTTTCTGTGGTTTTGGTTGTTAGTGAAGTCCAGCCTTAGTCTGTAGTAATCTGATAGAGTTTAAGAGATTATTTCAATCTTCTTCCATTCAAGCATGTTTTTTTCCAATTATATGATAATTTTTGGAGAAAGTACCATAAAGGGGCTGATAAAAAGGTATATTCTTCTGTTTTAGGATGAAATATTCTGTAGATATCTTTTAAATTTACTTTTTTATAATTTCTGTTAATTACACTATTTCTCTGTTTAGTTTCTGTTTCAATGGTCTGTCTATTGGTGAGAGTACAGTATTGAAATTCCCCATTATTGTTGTGTGAGGTTCAATGTGTGATTGGAGCTTTAGTAAAGTTTCTTTCATGAATGTGAGTGTCCTTGCATTTGGGGTATAGATGTTCAGATTTGAGACTTCATCTTGGTGTATTCTTCATTTAATGTGTATAAAATGTCCTTCTTCATCTCTTTTGACTACTTTTGTCTGAAAGTTTATTTTATTGGATATTAGAAATGAGACTCCAGCTTATTTCCTGAGGCCATTTTCTGGAAAACTTTTCTCTAGTTCTTTACTCTGAGGTAGTGTCTATCTTTATTGCTAAAGTGTCTTTCTTGTAGGCAGCAAAAATTTTAGATCCTGTTTGCATATCCATTCTGTTAGCTTGTGTCTTCTTATTGGGAAATTGAGTCCCTTAATGTTAAGAGATATTAGAGACCAATGATTGATAGTTCCTGGGGTTTTGATGTTGTTAGAGGTGGCATTATATTTGTGTGACTCTCTTCTTTTGGATTTGTTGTGAGATGATTAATTACTTGTGTCTTCTTGGATGTGACTACCCTCCTTGTGTTGGAGTTCTGCTGGATTAGTAGAAATATTTTGTTTCAATTTAGCTTGTTATAAAATTTCTTGGTTTCTCCATCTTTGGTGATTGACAGTTTTAGTGAGTATAGTAGCCTGTGCCAGTAACTGTGCTCCTTTATGAAATTTCTGTATTTCTGTATGAAACCACTCCAGAATATTCTGGCTTTTAGTCTCTCTCTGGAGAAGTCTGGTGCAATTCTGATAGGTCTGCCTTTATATGTTATATGACCTTTTTCCCTTGAAGCTTTTAATATTCTTTCTTTGTTCTGTACATTTAGTGTTTTTATTATTATATGGCAGGAGAATTTTCTTTTCTGGCCCAATCTAGCATTCTAGTTTCTGTAGGCTTCTTGTACATTTATGGGATCTCTTTCTTTGGTTTGGGAAAATTTCTTATATGATTTTGTTGCCCATTGAAGTAAGAATCTTCATCCTTGTCTATTCCTATTATTCTTAGTTTTTTTATTGTGTCCCAAATTTCTTGGATATCTTGGGGTTAGGAATGTTTTACATTTAGTATTTTCTTTGATTAATGTATCCATTTCTTCTATAATATCTTTTATGCCTGAAATTATCTCTTCCATCTCTTCTATTTCATTGGTGATGTTTGCCTCTGTATTTCCTGTTCTATTTCCTATGTTTTCCATTTCCAGTGTTGCTTTCATTTGTGATTTATTTATTTGTTTCTATTTCCTTCTTTAGTTCTTAGACCATTTTGTTCAATTCCTTCACCTGTTTTATTATATTTTCCTTTATTTCTTTAAGGGAATTATTTGTTTCCTCTTTAAGTTCTTCTACAAGTTTGCCTGTATTTTCCTGTATTTCCTTAAAGGAGTTATTTATATCCTCCTTAAAAACATCTATCATCTTGATGAAATGGGATTTTCGGCCATAAACTTGCTCTTTGGATGTCTTAGGGTATCTAGTCTTGCTGTGGTAGAACTGGGTTCTGATGGTGCCAAATTACATTGTCTTTTGTTGCCTTTGTTCTTGCACTTGCCTTTTGCCATCTGGTTATCTCTGATGTTAACTGGCCTGAGTGTTTTTTGACTGGAGTAGGCCTCTTTGGAGGCAGGCAGATTTCTGTGATCTGGGTTACAGCAGGCCTCCTGGGAGGCAGACAGTGCTGTTTCTGGTTAGGGCAAACCTCCTGTGTCCTGTAAAGAACAGGCCTCCTGAGTCCTTGTTTCCTTCAGTTCCTTGTTAGAGCAGACTTTCTTGGAGACATGCTGGCTTTGAGATCTCAGGCAGGCACATCAGTTTCTGATTATGACAGACTTCCTGAGAGACAAGTAGACTGTGGAGTCTAGGGTGGGGAACAGGCTCGCTGATCAGCCATGGGGCCATGTGGAGGTACAGACTTGAAGGGATGCTTGGGTTACTGATAGAATTCTAATTGCAGGTTTCATGTCAGAAAGGGCTTTAATAGTAGTCCTATTATAAAGGGCTTTATAATTACTAGTATAATTTTAGGAACCGTTATAGAATCATCATGAGAAATTAAGAAATTTTCTGTCTATATACCATCACTATAAGACAATACATCTTTGTTGGTCTGCAGAAAATATTACTAATAGGGTAGGCTGCTGCCTAGAAATTTTAATATTAATTTTATAAGGACAGGAAAGGCATAGGAGCTACAGGAATTAAATCCTTAGATTTCTCCCTCAGGACTTGCCTCCAAGGGCTTATTCATTGTATTTTCCTTGTGAAACATGACAGGAAGATCACCTGCTGAAACCCTTCACTCTTTCCTAGATGGCTCCTGACAGTACTTCTCAAATGGGATCACTGTATATTGACAAGTTAAAATAGGCCCATATTTGCACCCTGAACAAAATTCAATTCTATTCAGATCAAAGGCCTTAACATAAAACCTGATAAACTCAACCTGATAAAAGAGAAATTGAAGAATTGCCTTGAACTCACTGGCATAAAAGACTTTCTGAACTATTTTACTGTTCATACAGTTTTATCCTGCTGGGAACTCAACTCCCTGACTATCCAGAAAATACTCTTATTTCAGTTGTGTTTTATAAACATGTCTATATTACCTCTTTCAATCCCTAGCCTAAGTTTTCCCAGTCATATCAACACTGTAAGGAAAATCTCTTGGTTTCCAATGGCCATTAGTGAACATTCTCATCACTCTCACCCAGGGCTACATGGAATTGAAACTGACACCAACACTATTGCCTCTCTGTTACCATGGGAACAAGATGGGACATTTCCTGTAATAATTCTGAGCATCTGCCAAAGTTCTGACACTCTGAAATATAGATAAAACTGGGTCTCCTATTACTCAAACCTTCTCTGTTCTAATCACAAGGGGCATTGTACAAATTTATTTTAACTTTTCTGCTTCCTCTTGTTCTCCTCAACGCACACAATCTTTCCTGTCAAAGCTGATTTTACAGGATGGACTTAACTTTTGAGACTTACCCTGTGTGGATTTATACAAATCACCACTCTGTACTGTGCTTTTGGAGGCACAGGTATAGATACTCAAGTTTTACCATTTTTTTCCTTTCAACATGAAATATAGAACAACAGTCAGTCAAACAACTAAACAAAACAGACACAAATTGACACGTGGACAAATTGGTGCACCAAAGACAAACAATGCATAGAGAGGAAAGGACTCTTGTTGTACAGTACTAAGAATATCCCCATGTTTTTTACTCTTTTCATTTTATTTTATTTTATTTTATTTTATTTTATGCCCTATTCCTCTCACCTGATGCAGTTCTAGACTGCACACAATTTGCCTAACAGTATTCCCTGTCCCAATATGCTGTCACACCCTAGCTGATCTCAGTGTCAGGCCTGCACTGATTCAGTCTAGCCCATATCCCTTTTGCACCCCTGCAAAAGCAACCTTAAAAAAATGAAATTTACATCACTAAAATTAATGCTCTATGTTGCTAACTGTGTTGGATACATAAATTTTTTCGTTTCTGTGGAGCTCCACCCAAGACAGCATCCCTCAGTTGGTCTCTCCATTTCCAAATCCCACTTTGGGTACCAATCTGTAACTGTATGCAGTTACAGCAAACGGGTTACCACATTACCTGGAAGGAAAGCTGGGGCTAGAATGGGTTTGTGAGAGAAATATGAAGCTAAGACAAAAAGGTTTTCTGATCAAGGCTCAAAGTTTAATGGGGCTCTCCAAATATATATAGATGGGGGGCGGGGGGGAGTGGGAACCCTTGTGCCAAAGGCTGGAAACTCTCTGTAGAATTGGTTTGGTTGCTCCGCAGGTGGCTACTGTCTCTCAGGAAACTGTAGATCCTTGAAGAACAATGGGCTTCATCTTGGTCTGAGCGCTCCACCCTAGGTGGAGGAGATTATGGCTTACACAGAAATTCCCGCTCAAAGGCTAAGAGAGGAACTTCACCTTGGTCAATGTCAAGTTCTTGCCAGGTGGCATGGCACCCCAATATGACTCTCTACAACACACAATGTCTTTGTTTTCATTATCTGACATAAAGTTTGAAACAATTACATTTTCCTCAGTGCAGTTTCTTAGTAACACTTCTGGATTGAAAGGATGGTGATGAATTCTCTCTAGATGGATTGTCTCAACGAGACATTCCGAGATGCCTTCATGCAAAAAGTGTGGCACATTCACACTTGCTTTCTCTGAGGCTCTATTCATGCATTTCTTCCTCCTTACCTTCCATTCCTTTATATAGCCTACAAGTTTCTTAGCCTGAAGATTTTCCTTGTGTAATTACCTTTCTCCCTCTTTTCTGGTCCTTTTTTTTCTTATTGGATATATTCTTTATTTACACTCAAATGTTTTTCCTTTCCCATTCCCGCCCCCCATGAATGGCCCCCATCCAATACTCTCTCCACCTATTTCTGTGAGGGTGATCCTCCATTCACCCCACTCCCACCTCCTCACCCTCAATTCCCCTACATTGGGGCATCTATCAAGCCTTCATAAGACCCATTGATGCCTGACAAGGCAATCCTCTGTGACATATGCAGCTAGAGCCATGTGTACCCCTTGGTTGATGGCTTAGTCCCTGGGAGCACTGGTTGATTCATAGTGTCTTATGAGGTCTTATGAGGTTGCAAACCTCTTCAGCTCCTATAGTGCTTTCTCTAACTCCTCCATTGGGAACCCCACCCTCAGTCCAGTGATTGGCTGTGAGCATCTGCCTCTGTATTTGTAAGGCTCTGGCAGGGCCTCTCAGGAGAGAGCCATATCAAGTTCCCCTCAGCAAGCATTTCTTGGCATCTATGATAGTGTCAGGGTTTGGTGACTGTATATGAGAAGAACCCCCAGGAGGTACAGCCTCTGGATGGCCTTTCCTTCAGTCTATGCTCTACATTTTATCTACATATTTGCTCCTGTGAATATTTTGTTCCCCTTCTCAGAAGAAATGAATCACCCACACTTTGATCTTCTTGAGCTTCATGTGGTTTGTGAACTGTATCTTGGGTATTCAGAGCTTTTGGGCTAATATCCACTTATCAGTGAGTACATACCATGTGCATTCTTTTGTGATTGCATTACCTCACTCAGGATGATATTTTCTAGTTCCATCCATTTGCCTACAGCTTTAATAAATTCATCATTCTTAATAGCTCAATAGAATTCTATATATACCACATTTTCTGTATCCATTCCAAAGTTGAAGGACATCTGGGTTCTTTCCAGCTTCTGGGTATTACAAATAAAGCTGCTAAGAACATAGTGGAGCATGTGTCTTTATTACATGTTGAAACATCTTCTGCGTATATGCCCAGGAGTGGTATGACTGGGTCCTTAGGTAGTACTATGTCCAATTCTCTAAGGAGCCACCAAACTGATTTCCAGAGTGGTTGTACCAGCTTGCAATTCCACCAGCAATGGAGGAGAGTTCCTCTTTCTCCACATCCTCGCCAGCATCTGCTGTCACATGAGTTTTTGATTTTAGCCATTCTGAGTCTTGTGAGGTGGAATCTCAGGGTTGTTTTGAATTTCATTTCCCTAATAACTAAGTATGTTGAACAAATTTAGGTGCTTCTAAGCCATTTGATATTCCTCAGGTGAAATTTCTTTGTTTAGCTCTGTACCCCATTTTTAAATATGGTTATTTGCTTCTCTGGAGTTTCTAACTTTTAGAAAACTGTCCATTTACTTTAGATTTTTCCAGTTTTTTTGAGTACAGGCTTATGTAGTAGGATCTGATGATTTTTTGGATTTCCTCAGTAACTATTGTTATGACTCCCTTTTTTGTTTCTGATTTTCCTGATTTGGGTACTGTCTCTGGGCCCTCTGGTTAGTCTGCCTAAGGGTTTATTTATCTTGTTAGTTTTTGTCAAAGAATCACCTCCTTGTTTGGTTGATTCTTTGTGTAGTTCTTTCTGTTTCTACCTGGTTGGTTTCAGCCCTGAGTTTGATTATTTCCTGCCATCTACTCCTCTTGGATGAATTTGCTTCTTTTTTTTATAGAGCCTTCATTTGTGCTGTTAAGCTGCTAGTGTATGTTCTTTCCAGTTTCGTTTTGGAGGCACTCAGAGCAATGAGTTGTCCTTGTAGCACTGCTTTCATTGTGTCTCATAAGTTTGGGTATGTTGTGCCTTTGTTTTCATTAAATTCTAAAAGTCTTTAATTTCTGTCTTTATTTATTCCTAGACTAAGTTCTTATTGAGTAGAATATTGTTCTGTTTTCATGTATATGTTGGCTTTCTGTTGTTTTTGTAGTAATAGAAGACCAGTCTTAGTCCATGGTGTTCATGGAATTATTTCAGTCTTCTTATATCTGGTGAAGCCTGTTTTGTGACCGCATATATTATTTATTTTGGAGAAGGTACCATGAGGTGCTAAGAAGATATATTCTTTAGTTTTAGGATAAAATGTTCTATA
The DNA here is from genome assembly GCA_036184385.1 of Tokudaia muenninki. NCBI lineage: Eukaryota > Metazoa > Chordata > Mammalia > Rodentia > Muridae > Tokudaia > Tokudaia muenninki. Next base: position 105,845,902 of record BTHS01000023.1, on the reverse strand, counting down.
GCTATCTGTTAAATCCATTTGGTTCATAACTTCTGTTAGTTTCACTATTTCTCTATTTAGTTTGTGTTTCCTGATCTATCCATTGATGAGCATGGGCTGTTGAAGTCTCCCACTATTATTGTGTGTGGTTCAATGTGTGCTTTGAGCTTTAGTAAAGTTTCTTTTATAAATGTGGGTGCCCTAGTATTTGTAGAATATATGTTCACAATTGAGATTTCATCTTGGTATATTTTTCCTTTGATATGTATGTGTCCTTCCTTATCTTTTTTGATTTCTTTAGATTAAAAACCAATATTATTTGATATTAGAATGGCTATACCAGCTTGTTTCTTGGGAAAATTTGCTTGGAAAATTGTTTTCCAGTCTTTAACTCTGAGGTAGTGTATGTCTTTGTGCCTGAGGTGAGTTTCCTGTATGCAGCAAAATGTTGGGTCCTGCTTATGTATCTAGTCTGCTAGTTTTTGTCTTTTTATTGGAGAATTGAGTCCATTGCCAGTAAGAGATATTAAGGAGAAGTGATTGTTGCTTTCTGTTACTTTTGTTATTAGAAGTGATTTTCTGTTTGTGTGACTCTCTTCTTATTGTCTTGCTAAAAGACGATTAATTTCTTGCTTTTTCTAGTGTGTACTTTCCCTCCTTTTCTTGGTGTTTCCCATGCATTATCCTTTGGAGGGCTGGGTTTCTGGTAAAATATTGTGTAAATTTGTTTTTGTTATGGAATACCTTTGTTTCCCCATCTATGGTAATTGAGAGTTTTGCCAGTCATAGAAGTCTGAGATGACATTTATGTTCTCTTAGGGTCTGTATGACATCTGCCCAGGATCTTCTAGCTTTCATATTTTTTAGTGAGAAGTCTGGTGTAATTCTTCTAGGTCTGCCTTTATATTTTACTTGACCTTTTTCCCTTACTGCTTTTAATAATCTTTCTTTGTTTAGTACATTTGGTGTTTTACTTATTATGTGACAGGAGGAATTTCTTTTCTGGTCTTTACTATTTCTAGTTCCTTAGGCTCTTTTTATGTTCATGGGCATCTCTTTCTTTAGGTTAGGAAAGTTTTCTTCTATAATTTTGTTGACGACGATTACTGGCCCTTTAAGTTGGAAATGTTTACTCTCTTCTATACCTGTAACCCTTAGGTTTGGTCTTCTCATTTTTTCTTGGATTACCTGGATGTTCTGGGTTTGGTGCTTTTTGCATTTTTCATTTTCTTTGACTGTTGTTTCAGTGCTTTCTGTGGTATCTTCTGCATCTGAGATTCTCTCGTCTATCTCTTGCATTCTGTTGTTGATACTTGCATCCATGACTCCTGACTTCTTTCCTAGGTTTTCTATGTCCAGAGTTGTTTCCCTTTGTGTTGTCTTTATAATTTCTACCTCCATTTTTATAACCTGGGTGGTTTTGTCCAATTCCTTCACCTGTTTTTTTGTGCTTTCCTGTAGTTCTTTAAGGACTTCTCCCTATTTTGTGTTCTCCTATATTTATTTTAATGATTTATTTATGTCCTTCTTCAAGCTCTCTATCAGCATCATGAGCTGTGATTTCAAATCCAAATCTTGTTTTTCCAGTGTGTTGGGTTATCCAGAACTTGCTGTTGTGGGAGAATAGGTCTCAGATGTTGCCTTATTGCCTTGATTTCTGTTGGTAACATCCCTACATTTGCCTTTTGCAACCTGGTTTTCTCTGGTGTTAATTGGTCCTGCTGTCTCTGGCAGGTGCTTGACCTTCTGTGGGCCTGCAAGCCTGTCTCCACACCACTGTGTGACCGGTTCTCCCCTGACACAAAGAGCTGTGATGCTGCCCATCTCCTGGGTGCAGGTGGAGCCTGGACTGTCTCTGTCCCAGCTACTCTGCCACTCCTGTGTTCCCTGTGCTCCTGGATGAATCTAGCTGCTCAGTTACAGGAGAGGGAGAGGGAGAGGGAGCATGTCTGAGCAGAGAAAGGGAGAGGAAAATGGAGGCCAACATGATGATATCACAAGGTTAGATTAATTGGGATAAAGCTTTTATCATTATCAACTGGCTCTTAAATTATTCCATTGTCATCGTGTATATTTTGATTTTATTAATTTATAAATCTGATTAGTTAACAGTAAGCTTTGAGAGTTTTAATTCTACCGGGAAATTTAGTGTTGTGATGACTGACTGCAGGGTGGGGTGGGGGCATTGGGTGGTAGTAAGAGAAACTTGGGGCTCCCCCCACTGGAGAGTTGGCAGGCAGAGAGACTGCTGAGATGAGATCAACCAGAGGGAACCCTGTGGCCCACTGGTTGCCAGCACTAGCACAGGAATGTGCCAGCTCAATTTTTTTTTAACATTTCCAGCTATACTTTCATAGTTCCATTGAGAAATGTTAATGTCTCAAGACAACAATGCGCTATTAACATTGATGAAGCAATGGACAATTTGAGCACAAGATATCTATTCATGTTGTTTTTCAATTACCAAGAAATATATTTGTAAAATTTGAGAACTCAGCTGACTATGATAATTTCTGAATAAATTCTAGTTTATAATAGGGTACAGATAAGAAAGAGATACATAAGGTGTTTAATAACATGGAGAAGGAGCAATTGAAAAATTGTCTGGGGTACATTAGAACAATTGCTTCATGTATCCAATAGATAGCAAAATCATTTTCCAAAAGCATTGAACATTCAACAGCAATAAGCCTTTCATTAATTAAAACAAATCAGTAGGAGACAAAACATGATTGCTCATATATATTATGTCAGCACCGGATTTCAGTCTGAAATACATACCAAGAACCATTCTCTAAGAAAAATTAAAAATTAAATAAAATTCTGTGAACTTGTTTACTAAAATTTAAATGAAGGAAAATTATATTTATTTAGAAATCATGATACTTCTTAACTTATATATATTAAGGAGGTAAAGAAATGGATAGAGAGTTTTTAAGAGTGCTAATTATAATGATTCTTGAGCTAGATGTGGTTAAATAACTATCCTTAGTAAACATGAAAAATAACAGTACTAAAATGAATAAATAACTAGAAATTATAGAATTATGTAATAATTAAGTATTTCCTGAGAAAGGAAATACTTAAGTAATTATAATAGATCACAATGCATTATGAGATATTTTAGTAAGCTCTGAAGATGAATTAATAAGTAACAAATATAACAAATCAGGAAATTAAAATAAAATGGTGTTCAGAAAGATGCAGTCAGAAGCATGTTCCCAGCTTCTTTGTAGTTTTCAAATATCTGTACTCATGTGCTTCCTAGAGAAGATGGTCCAGCAACTGGGTTCACTTAGACTCCTATAACTTGTATTATACCAGAAAAGATAATATTTGCAGATCTTATTCAAATAGTACTTACATAATTACTACAATTCTGCTATTGCTTATGATAACATATCCTATTTGTATCTATATGTAGTTAAATTGTCCAGGTTATTTTAGATTCACTAAAAGCCTCCCTTTCTTAGAGTTTACATATTTTTGACTTAAACATTAATTTATTAAAAACAATTCATTTATGCAGATATTTAATTCATTATTTTTAAAATTAAGTACAGTTTGGACCCTATTTAAATGCATGTTTTTTATATATAATCTCTCTCTCTCTCTCTCTCTCTCTCTCTCTCTCTCTCTCTCTCTCTCTCTCTCTCTGTCTCTCTCGTGTGTGTGTGTGTGTGTGTGTGTGTATGTGTCTACGTTTGTGTGTGTTTTTGTGTGTGTGTATTTGTCTGACACTCTACCTCTTTTTGTCTTAGTCAGTCTCCTTGTCTCTGCCTTTCCCCTGTCTTTCTCTGATCTTCTTTGTGTATGCTTACTTGTTTCTCTGAAGTGGTTAAATCCATGTGTGCATATGTGTGCATTGCTTGAAGCAATCCCACTAAAATCAGGGACTAGACAAGGCTGCCCTCTCTCTCCATATCTTTTCAATATAGTACTTGAAGTTCTAGCTAGAGCAATTAGACAACAAAAAGAGGTCAAAGGGATACAAATTGGAAAGGAAGAAGTCAAAATATTACTATTCGCAGACGATATGATAATATACTTAAGCGACCCAAAGAATTCCACCAGAGAACTCCTACAGCTGATAAATGACTTCAGCAAAGTGGCCGGATATAAAATCAACTCAAGCAAGTCAGTAGCCCTCCTATACTCAAAGGACAAGAAGGCTGAGAAAGAAGTAAGAGAAATGATACCCTTCATGATAGCCACAAACCATATAAAGTATCTTGGCGTGACTAACCAAACAAGTGAAAGATCTGTATGACAAGAACTTCAAGTCTCTGAAGAAAGAAATTGAAGAAGACCTCAGAAGATGGAAAAATCTGCCATGCTCATGGATTGACAGGATTAATATAGGAAAAATGACCATCTTGCCAAAAGCAATATACAGATTCAATGCAATCCCATCAAAATCCCAACTCAGTTCTTCATAGAGTTAGAAAGAGCAATTCAAAAATTCATCTGGAATAACAGAAAACCCAGAATAGCTAAAACCATTCTCCAGAGTAAAAGAACCTCCGGGGGAATCAGTATCCCTGACCTCAAGCTGTACTACAGAGCAATAGTGTTAAAAACTGGATGGTATTGGTACAGTGACAGGCATGTAGATCAATGGAACAGAATTGAAGACCAGAAATGAATCCACACTCCTATGGTCACTTGATCTTTAACAAAGGAGCTAAAACCATCCAGTGGAAAAAAGATAGCCTTTTCAATAGATGGTGCTGGTTCAACTGGAGGTCAGCATGCAGAAGAATGCAAATTGACCCATTCTTATCTCCTTCCACTAAGCTCTATTCCAAGTGGATCAAGGACCTCGACATAAAACCAGACACACTGAAACTAATAGAAAGGAAACTAGGGAAGAACCTTGAACATATGGGCCCAGGGGAGAATTTCCTGAATAGAACTCCAATATGTGCTCTAAGATCAAGAATAGACAAATGGGACCTCATTAAATTACAAAGTTTTTGCAAGGCAAAAGACACTGTTAAAAAGACAAAGCGGCAACCAACTAACTGGGAAATGATCTTTACCAACCCTACATCCCACAGAGGGCTAATATCCAATATATACAAAGAACTCAAGAAGGTAAACTCCAGAGAGGCAAGTAACCCTATTAAAAAATGGGGTACAGAGCTAAACAGAGAGTTCTCACCTGAAGAATATCTAATGGCTGAGAATCACCTAAAGAGATGTTCATCATCCTTAGTCATTAGGGAAATGCAAATCAAAACAACCCTGAGATTCCATCTCACACCAGTCAGAATGGCTAAGATCAAAAACACAGGAGACAGCAGTTGTTGGCGAGGATGTGGAGAAAGAGGAACACTCCTCCACTGCTGGTGGGATTGCAAGCTGGTAAAACCACTCTGGAAAGCAGTCTGGCAGTTCCTCAGAAAACTGGACATGACACTTCCAAAGGATCCGGCTATACCATTCCTGGGCATGTACCCAGAGGCTTTACCTGCATGCTCCACTATGTTCATAGCAGCCTTATTTATAATAGCCAGAAGCTGGAAAGAACCCAGATGTCCCTCAACGGAGGAATGGATTCAGAAGATGTGGTATATTTACACAATGGAATACTACTCTGCAATTAAAAACAATGAATTCATGAAAATCCTAGGCAAATGGTCAGAACTGGAAAATATCCTTAGTGAGGTAACCCAATCACAAAAGAACACACTAGGTATGCAGTCACTGATAAGGGGGTATTAACCCAGAATCTTGGAATACCCTAGAAACAATTCGCATATCAATACATTTCTAAGAAGATGGAAGGAGAGACCCCTGGTCCTGGAAAGACTGGATGTAGGGGAACGCCAGGACAGAGAAGCGAGAGGGAGGTGAATGGGGAAAAGAGGGAGGGAAGAGGGCTTATGGGACTTTCGGGGAGGGAGGAAACGGGAAAGGGGAAATGATTTTGAATGTATATAAAAAAAACTTAGAAAATAAAATTTAGAAAAAAAAAAGAAAGTGGAGGCCTTGTCCCCACCCCACCTCCCCCGGGCATCATCAATCTTTTTCTAAGGCAGAGTCTTTTGATGGCTTGTCAAATAGTTTAAGTCAGCAAGACCTCTGGACTTATTAGTTCCTGCTTTCCAAATATTATAGTTACAAGTATAAGCCACAACATCCATTGTTTATTGGACTTTTGTGTTAAAGGTCATGCCATCAAAATTTTAAAGCAAACACTTTATAATTTTTTCAACTCTTCACTAATCTTATCTCTATTAACTGTTTGTTAGTGTCATTTACCCTGTGCCTCACTTTTATTAGTGCCTACTTATTCTCCTTCTACACAGGGCTCAGTTATGTTGCATGATTTGTGCAGCATTATATTAGCACACATGTTTCAGACTGTCATGTAGTATAAATGTCACATCACATTGCTATATCTAGATCCGCCACACTCTGCACTGACTCTAAATAAGAAATTAATTCATATATGTGTAATTCATGCATTATGTACCTGTGTGTGTATGTACCTGTGTGTTTGTGTGTGTGTGTCTGTGTGTGTGTGTGTGTGTGTGTGTTGGGGATGAATTTAGCGCTTTGCACTAGCATTAAAACACTCTACAGCTGAGCACATGTCCATTAATCCTTATGTTTAGTACAAGCAACATTTGGTTGATGGTATTATTATACATCTTTGTGGAGGCAATATAAAGAAGACTACTCATGCTTATATATTATTTATTCTTTTAACACATATACCCATTGATTTTGGTTGGGTTATTTCTGGGATGGGGAGCAATGTTAGAGACTAGGTTTTTGAATAGTTTCTCAGTAAATTACATTCAAAAATTGCAGTTTACTGGCTATAGCCTAGATTCCTGCAGACTACAGTGTTATGATGCTCATTCTCTAGATGTCTTTCCTGCTTTATGCTCTATATAACTCTATCTGTTCTTGCACTTGTGCATTCTCAATGTTGTACATTCAATCCTTCAGCTACTCCTCAGGGTTCTGTGTCTTCACTGTCCAATGGAACCTTGCTGGCTCTTACAGAATTATAGACCAAGCCTCAGAAAGTGGCACTTAATCTTTCTTAGTGTCCTCCTAATATAATCAGAATGTTTCCAAATTTAACTTTTATTTTATAATTTTATATATTTGTATGCCTGTATATGTATGGGTATGTGCACACATGTATGCTGTTGTACACAGACATAAGAGAAAGGTGTTGTTCTATCTCTCTCTACATACTTCTTTGAGGAAGGGTTTCCATCAGTATTTAGTGCTCAATTTGTTTGTCTAGGCTGTAAGCTGACAAGCCCCAGAGATCTTCATGTCCCCACCTTTCTTAGTGTTGGAGTTACAGGTAAACATAGGAGGCTCAGCTTTTTACATAGGTATATATGTGCAGGACTAGATTCCCAACCACTGAATTGAATCAATAACCCATCAATATTAATAAAAAATTATTCTACACACATTTTACAATGGGGTTTGAACAGTTATATCATAGTAGAACATTTTATTAGTTTTAATGTGAAGAATTTTATGTTCTTGTAATATTAGCATTCTAGTATGATATTATTTCTCAGAACAGAAAAGACCTAGAAAATCTAAATAAAATGCTTGAGGAATGAGATCTTAGTTGAGCTAAAAAACATGAACAGTCTCTCAGTTTTGTTGATGTAGTAACTGTCATGAAAACAAGTTCAAATGCAGATGATATCTTTGTGTGTAGATATCTAAAAAAGTACCATTCCTTTTAAATATTTGAAACAGTGAATTGACTTATATTTAGATTAAAATATAATGATATTTGGAAAAATGGACATATATTTATTTATCATTCACCATAAGCAGTCTACATAGAAGAGCATTTTTTAATTGTTAGAGACATTCCTAAATTTATACAATGAAATATTATCATATCCACTCCCCTTACCATTACAACTTCCATGTAAACCTCCAACATATCATCTACTGACTTAATTTACAAACTTATTTAACAATCTTCTTTCTAATTATACTTCCTTCCTTCCCTTTTGTTTAATTTTTGATAATCAATCCACTTAGTACTGCCAAAATAAGGCAATCCACTAGGACATGGGCAAGGACAATATGCTAGTGGCTAAACAGTCATAAAAGGATGAGTATAATTTTTTTAGTAAATATTTTCTTTATGTACATTTCAAATGACATCCCCGTTCCACCTTTCCCCTCTGAAAACCCCCTATCCCATTCCCACTCCCCTACTCACTAACACACCCACTCCTGCTTTCCTGATCTAACATTCCCCTAACCTGGGGCAATAAGCCTTCACAATTCCAAGGGCCTCTACTCTCATTGATGTCCAACCATGTCATGCTCTGCTACCCATGCAGCTGTAGTCATGGGTCCATCTATGTATATCTTGGTTTGGTGGTTAAGTTCCTGGGAGCTCTGGGGGTATTGCTTGGTTCCTTCTATGGTTCTGTAAACCCCTTCAGTCCCTTGGCTCTTTCTCTAGTTCCTCCATTGGAGACCCTGTGCTCAGTTCAATGGTTGGCTGAGAGTATCCTCCTCTGTATTTGGCAGGCACTGGTACAGCCTCTCAGGAGACAGCTAAATCAGGCCCCTGTCAGCTAGAACTTGTTGGAACCTAACAATAGTGTCTGGGTTTGGTAACTGTATATGAGATGGATCCCCAGGATGAAAAGTCTCTGGATGGCCTTTCCTTCAGTCTCTGCTTCACATTTGGTCACTGTATTTCTTCCTATGGGTACTTGGAGCCCCTTCTAAGAAGGACCAAAGTATCTACACTTTGGTCTTCCTCTTCTTGAGCTTCATGTGGTCTGTGAATTATATCTTGGATATTCTGAGTTTCTGGGCTAATATGTACTGATCAGTGAGTACATACCATGTGTGTTCTTTTGTGATTGGGTTACCTCACTAAGGATAATATTTCTAATTCCATCCATTTGCCTAAGAGTTTCATGAATTCATTGTTTTTAATTGGCAGGATTAATATAGTAAAAATGACCATCTTACCAAAAGCAATATATAGATTCAATGCAATCCCCATCAAAATCCCAACTCAATTCTTCATAGAGTTAGAAAGAGCAATTCAAAAATTCATCTGGAATAACAGAAAACCCGGGAGAGCTAAAACTATTCTCAAGAGTAAAAGAACTTCTGGGGGAATCAGTATCCCGGACCTCAAGCTGTACTACAGAGCAATAGTGTTAAAAACTGGATGGTATTGGTACAGTGACAGGCATGTAGATCAATGGAACAGAATTGAAGACCCAGAAATGAATCCATACTCCTATGGTCACTTGATCTTTGACAAAGGAGCTAAAACCATCCAGTGGAAAAAAGATAGTCTTTTCAACAAATGGTGCTGGTTCAACTGGAGGTCAACATGCAGAAGAATGCAAATTGACCCATTCTTATCTCCTTGCACTAAGCTCAATTCCAAGTGGATCAAGGACCTTGACATAAAACCAGACACACTGAAACTAATAGAAAGGAAACTAGGGAAGAACCTTGAACATATGGGCACAGGGGAGAATTTCCTGAACTCCAATAGCTTATGCTCTAAGATCAAGAATTGACAAATGGGACCTCATTAAATTACAAAGTTTTTGCAAGGCAAAAGACACTGTCAAAAAGACTAAGCGGCAAAATTCAGCATCCTTTCATGCTAAAGGTCTTGGAAAGATCAGGAATTCGAGGTCCATATCCAAACATAGTAAAAGCAATTTACAGCAAACCGGTAGCCAACATCAATCTAAATGGAGAGAAGCTTGAAGCAATCCCACTAAAATCAGGGACTAGACAATGCTGCCCTCTCTCTCCATATTTTTTCAATATACTACTCGCAGTTCTAGCTAAAGCAATTAGACAACAAAAGGAGGTCAAAGGGATATAATTTAGAAAGGAAGAATTCAAACTATCACTATTTGCAGACGATATGATAGTATACTTAAGCAACACAAAGAACTCCACCAGAGAACTCCTCCAGCTGATAAACTTCAGCAAAGTGGCCAGATATAAATACAACTCTGACTCAGTAGCCTTCCTATACTCAAAGGACAAGAAGGCTGAGAAAGAAGTAAGAGAAATGATACCCTTCACGATAGCCACAAACCATATAAAGTATCTTGGTGTGACTCTAACCAAACAAGTGAAAGATCTGTATGACAAGAACTTCAAGTCTCTGAAGAAAGAAATTGAAGAAGACCTCAGAAGATGGAAAAATCTGCCATGCTCATGGATTGGCAGAATTAATATAGTAAAAATGACCATCTTGCCAAATGTAATATATAGATTCAATGCAATCCCTATCAAAATCCAAGAACTCCTGGCATTCCTCCTCCTGACTCTTGTCAAAGCTGAGTCCTGGCTGTCTCTGCTAGATAATGCCACCATTGCTGATTCATGTTTCCTATCCTAACTCTACTGAACTGGACTGATGGTGTATCCTGTGAACTGAACTGCTGATTTCCAGACTACACTGACAGGAGTTGCTGTGAAGAACCTTTTTTAACAGGTCCTCTTCCCATTATCCTTTATTTTCTACTTCCTCTGGTGGATGGTGGACCACAAGGAAGGTTAAAACATTTAAGAACCATCATTAAAAATAGATTTTGAAAGAAAATTAGTTAAAAGGGGCAGAGTCATACTAGAAAGGACAAGGAAAAATGTGAAATTCTCTAGTGATCACTGTCAGATACTGGCCTTCAGGATGGACTGACCGTCTTAGACTTAGAGTGGTGGGTTGGTAGAACACTGTATGGCACAAAAGGCACCATATTTCATTCCCAAAACTGAAAATATTTTTCAAAAGGACATAGTGTTTAGAGTTTTTCTGTCTGTGAAAGAAGAAGTGAGAGAAAAATCAATCTTGATATGGAACTCAACTTCTGAAAAAGACTCATTCCCATGAAGGGGTAGTGATAGTGGTTTAAAAGAACAAAATTCAATCCATAGGTATTAGAGAAGCCCAGGTTCAATGCTCAGCACCCATATGGAGGATTGCATTAATTATGTAAGTGCAATTCCAAGGAATCCAATGCCTTCTTCTGACCTCCATAGGCATCACAAACTCACACAAGAGAGAGAGAGAGAGAGAGAGAGAGAGAGAGAGAGAGAGAGAGAGAGAGAGAGAGAGAGAGAGAGAGAGGACACATATGCAAGCAAAATATCCATACACATAATTTTAAGAAAGTAATCCTTACAATGGTGTCTCAAAGTAAGCCATTTGAAAGCCATTTGAAAGAATATCTCTAAGGGGTTGTGTTTAAGCAAATAAAATATATGCTTACGCCTTCTACCCCTCCCTCCTCCTCCGCCACTGCCTGTCTCATCGTTTCTCACATGGTAGACCCTGCCAGTTCTGCCACGGGGAAGACCCTAAGTCCTGATACTTTTTAGAGAACCAGTAGAATGCTGGACATTCAGTAAGAACCACCCCTCACCTCTGGAGGCCCAAAGCCTCGGGCTGGGATTCACTAGCCAGCAACCACTGAAACCCACCCTCCCTTCAGATTCCACTTCCACCCCTTGTTATCCCTCACTCCCCCTCCACCATTGCCTGCCCCATTCATTCTGACATGGTAGATCCCTGCCAGTTCTGCTATAGAGAAAACCCCAGTTCCTGATACTTTCTAGAGAAATAGTAGCACGCAAGACATTTGGGAACCAGCAGAACGCAGGACATTCCAGAGCCACCAGCATGCAGGAAAACCAGCAGCACACTGGGCATTCGAGACCCAGCAGCCTGCAGGGAATTTGACCATTGCCAAGTCTGCCACAGGGAAGACCCCATCTCCTGATACTTCCTAAAGAACCAGCTGTATTTGAGGGAAAGGGAATCCCAGGAGTATAGCTAACACCAGAGATAACTATATGGCCAAAGGCAAATGCAAGATCATTGCAAACAGAAACCAAGGCAACATGGCACCATCAGAACCCAGTTCTCCCACAACAGCAAATCCTGGATACTCCATCAATTCAGAAAAAGACGAGTTGGATTTAAAATCACATCTCATGATGCTGATGGAGGACTTCAAGAAGGACATAAATAACTCCCTTAAAGAAATACAGGAGAACATGAGTCAACAGGTAGAAGCCCTTAAAGAGGAAACACAAAAATCCCTTAAAGAAATACGGGAGGACAAAAGAGATGTCTCCGGAGAGAGAAAACAGTCACTGATAAGGGGATATAAACCCAGAATCTTGAAATATTATCACATATCAATAGATTTCCAAGAAGATGGAAGGAGAGACCCCTGGTCCTGGAAAGACTGGATGTAGGGGAATACCAGGACAGAGAAGCGAGAGGTGGTTGAATGGGGAACAGGGGGAGGGAAGGGGCTTATGGGACTTTTGTTGAGGGAGGAAATGGGAAAGGGGAAATCATTTGGAATGTAAATTAAAAAAATATAGAAAATTAAAAAAGATAAAAAAAAAACCTTGAAAAGAATTCAGGAGTCATAGATGCAAGCATCAACAACAGACTACAAGAGATAGAAGAAAGAATCTTGGATGCTGAAGATTCCATAGAAAACATTGACTCATCAGTCAAATAAAATGCAAAATGCAAAAGGCTTGTAACCCAAAACATGCAGGAAATCCAGAACAAAATGAGAAGGCCAAACCTAAGGATTATAGGCATAGAAGAGAGGGAGGATTTACATCTTAAAGAGTCAGTAAATATCTTCAAGAAAATTATGGAAGAAAACTTCCCTAACCTAAAGAAAGAGATGCCCATGAACATAAAAGAAACCTACAGAACTCCAAACAGACTGGCCCAGAGCAGAAATTCCTCCCATCACATAATAATCAAAACACCAAATACACTAAACAATGAGAGAATATTAAAAGCAGTAAGGGAAAAAGGGCAAATAACATATAAAGTCAGATCTATCAGAATTACACCAGACATCTCACCAGAAACAATGAAAGCTAGAAGATCCTGGGCAGATGTCATACAGACCATAAGAGAACATAAATGTCAGACAAGACTACTATACCCAGAAAACCTTTCAATTACCATAGACAGAGAAAATAATACGTTCCATGACAAAAGCAAATTTACACAATATCTTTCCACAAATCTGGCTCTACAAAGGATAATGGGTGTAAACTACCAACACAAGGCAGGAAATAACACCCTAGAAAAAAACAATAAAGTAATTGTCTTTCAACAAATCCAAAAGAAGATAGCCACACAAACAGAATTTCACCTTTAATAAAGAAGATAACAATAAGCAACAATCAATTTTCTTTAATATCTCTTAACATCAATGGTCTCAATTCCCCAATAAAAAGACATAGACTAACAAACTGGATAAGTAAACATGACCCAACATTTTGCTGCATACAAGAAACCCACCACAGTGAAAAAGGCAGTCACTACTTCTAAGTTAAAGGTTGGAAAAAATTTTCCAAACAAATGGTCCCAAGAAACAAGCTGGAGTGGCCACTCTTATATTGGATAAAATTGACTTTCAACCAGAACTATTCCAAAAATATAAGGAGGCCCACTTCATATTTATCAAAGGAAAAGTCTACCTAGATGAACTCTCAATTCTGAACATATATGTTCCAAACGCAAGGGCACCAACATTTATAAAAGAAACTTTCCTAAACCTCAAAGCACACATTACACCCCACACAATAATAGTGGAAGACTTCAACACCCTACTCTCAACAACGGACAAATCATGAAAACAAACTAAACAGAGACACAGTGAAATTAACGGAAGTTATGGATCAAATGGATCCAACTGATATTTATAGAACATTCCACCCTAAAGCACAAGAATATACCTTCTTCTCAGTAACTCATGGTACCTTCTCCAAAATTGATCATATAATAGGTCACAGAGAGTCCTCAAGAGATAAAGAAATCTTGGAATTATTCCATGCACCTTATCAGATCACCAAGGCCTAAAGCTGGTCTTAAGTTCAAACAAAAACAATAGACAGCACCCATACACATGGACTTTGAATAATGGTCTGCTCAACAATAACTTGGTCAAGGAAGAAATAAAGAAAGAAATTGAAGACTTCTTAGAATTTAATGAAAATGAGGACACATCATACCAAAACTTATGGGACACAATGAAAGCAGTGCTAAAAGGAAAACTCATAGTTCTGCATGCCTCAAAAAAGAAAATGGAGAGAGCTTGACAGTGCACTTGAAAGCTCTAGAACAAAAGAAGCAAAAAGACCCAAGAGGAGTAGACTGCAGGAAATAATCTAACTCAGGGCCAAAATCAACCAAATAGAAACAAAAAGAACTATACAAAGAATCAACAAACCAGGAGCTGGTTCTTTGAGAAAATCAACAAGATAGATAAACCCTTCACCAGACTAACCAGAGGGCACAGAGGCACTACCCAAATTAATAAAATCAGAAATTAAAAGGGAGACATAACAACAGAAACTGTGGAAATTCAAAAAATCTTAAGATCCTACTACAAGAGCTTATACTCAACAAAGTTTGAAATTCTGGATGAAATGGACAACTTTCTAGATACATACCAGGTGCCAAGGTTAAAACAAGATCAGATAAGCCACCTAAATTGTCCCATAAGTCCTGAAGAAATAGAAGCTAATGCTGATACTCTTCAAACTATTCCATGAAATAGAAACTCAAGGAACACTGCTCAACTCATTTTATGAAGCCACAATAACACTTATACCTAAATCAAACAAAGATCAAACAAGGAAGGAAAACTTCAGACCTCATGATCATTGATGCAAAAATGCTCAACAAAATTCTGGCCAACCAAATCCAAGAATGCATCAAAACTATAATTCACCATGGTCAGATAGGCTTCATCCCAAGGATACAGGGATGGTTCAATATATGGAAATCCATCAATGTAATCCACTACATAAACAATCTCAAGGGAAAAAAACCACATGGTTATTTCATTAGATGCTGAAAAGGCTTTTGACAAAATCCAGCATCCTTTCATGATAAAAGTCTTGGAGAGATTGGGAATCCAAGGCGCATACCTGAATATAGTTGAGGCAATAAACTGCAAACTGATAGCCAACATCAAATTAAATGGAGAGAAACTTGAAGCTATCCCATTAAAATCACAGAACAGACAAGGCTGTCCACTCTCTCCCTATCTATACAATATAGTACTTGAAGTCCTAGCCAGAGCAATCAGACAACAAAAGGCGGTCAAAAGTATACAAATTGGAGAGGAAGAAGTCAAAATATCACTATTTGTAGATGATATGATCATATACTTAAGTGATCCTAAATATTCTACCAGAGAACTCCTAAAGCTGATAAATAACTTCAGCAAAGTGGCTGGATATAAAATTAACTCACACAAATCAGTGGTTTTCTACTACTCAAAGGATAAACAGGCTGAGAAAGAAATTAGGGAAATGGAATCCTTCACAATAGTCCCAAGTAATATTTCATACCTTGGTATGATCCTAACAAAGCAAGTGAAGATCTGTATGACACAAGCTTCAAGTCTCAGAAAAAAAGAAATTGAAGAAGATCTCAGAAGATGGAAAGATCTCTCATGCTCATGAATCCAGGATTCATGGATTCATCCAGGATTACTATATTAATCCAGGCAGGATTAATATAGTAAAAATGGCCATCTTGCCGAAAGCAATCTACAGATTCAAGGCAATCCCCATCAAAATCCCAAATCAATTCTTCATAGATCTAGAAAGAGCAATTCTCAAATGCATTCGGAAAAACAAAAAACCCAGGATAGCAAAATCTATTCTCAGTAACAGAAGATCTCCTGGGGGAATCACCATCCCTGACCTCAAGCTGTACTACAGAGCAATAGCGATAAAAACTGTTTGCTATTGGTACTGGGACAGACAGGAAGATCAATGGAATAGAACTGAAGACTCAAAAAAGAACCCACACACCTACAATTACTTGATATTTGACAAAGGAGCTAAAAACATCCAGTGGAAAAAAAGACAGCATTTTTAACAAATGGTGCTGGATCAACTGGAGGTCAGCTTGCATAAAATGCAAATTGACCCATTCTTACCTCCTGTACAAAGCTCCAGTTCAAGTGGATCAAGGACCTACACATAAAACCAGATACACTGAAACTTATAGAGGAGAAATTGGGGAAGAATCTTGAACACATGGGCACAGGGGAAGAATTCCTGAATAGAGCACCAATGGCTCATGCTCTATGAACAAGAATTGATAAATTGGACCTCATAAAACTGTAAAGCTTCTGTAAGGCAAAGGACATTAGTCAATAGGACAAAATGGCAACCAACAAATTGGGAAAAGATCTTTACCAATTCTACATCTAATAGAGGGCTAATATCCAAGATATACAAGAACTCAAGAAGTTAGACTCCAAAGAGTCAAATAACCCTATCAAAAAATGGGGTACAGAGCTAAACAGAATTCTCAACTGAGGAAACTCGAATAGCTCTAAAGCACCTAAAGAAATGTTCAGCATCCTTAGTTATCAAGGAAATGCAAATCAACACAACACTGAGATTCCACCTCACACCTGTCAGAATGGCTAAGGTGAAAAACTTAGGGGACAGCAGATGCTGGAGAGGATGTGGGGAAAGTGGAACACTTCTCCATTTTGAGTGGAATTGCAAGCTGATAAAACCACTCTGGAAATCAGTTGGGCAATTCCTTAGAAAATTAGACAAAGTACTACCTGAGGACCCAGCTATACCACTCCTGGGCATATAACCAGAATATTCTCCTGCATGTAATAAGGACACATGCTCCACTATGTCCATAGCAGCCTCATTTATAAAAACCAAAAGCTGGAAAGAACGCAGATGTCCTTCAACAGAGGAATGGAGGCAGAAACTGTTGTATATATACACAATGGAATATTATTCTGCTATTAAAAATAATGAATTCATGAAATTCTTAGGCAAATATATGGAACTAGAAAGTGTCATCCTGAGCGAGGTAACCCAATCACAAAAGAATGCACATGGTATGCACTCACGGATAAGTGGATGTTAGCCCAAAAGCTCAAAATAAGTTACAATTCACAGACCTCAGGAAGCTCAAGAAGAACTGAAGTGGGGGTGGTTGGGTTCCTCTGAGAAAGGGAACAAAATACACACAGGAGCAATAAAGGAGGCAAAGTAAGCAGAGACTGAAGTAAAGGCCACCCAGATACCTGGGTGGTTCATCCTATAAAGTCACCAAACCCTGACATTACTATGGACCGACAAGAAGTGTCTACCAAAAGGAGCATATCATGGTTGTCTCTGGGGTTGGGAGTGAGCCTGCCAGAGCTTTACACATACAGAGGCAGATGTTAGCAGCCAACCATTGGACTGGGCATGGGGTTGGAGGAGTTGGAGGGCCTTCTGGAGAAGCCGAAGGGGTTTACAACCCCATGGGAAGAAAAATGATGTTGGCCACCAAGATGCCCCAGGACTCCCAGGGACTAAACCATCAACCAAATGGTTGCCAGCCAAAAATGTGGCAGAGGATTGCCTTGTCAGACATCAGTGGGAGGAGTGGTCCTTGGTCCAGTGAAGGTTCAATAGATTCCCCAACAAATGGAAATGGAGGGGAGTGGAGGGGAGAGTAGATCATGTGGAGGGTCATATACTTGGAAGCAGGGGGTGGGAGGAGGGGTTGGGGGTTTTCAGGGAGAGGGGAAAGTGGGAAAAATTTTAGCATTTGAAATGTTAATAGAAAAAAATTAAAAATTAAAAAATTAAAAAAATATATTTGCTTACCATTGGTTCCAAATTGTGTATTGAAAAAATCAAAAATTAGTGTCTAATTTTGAAATATTTCTCTTCTAGATACCTCTTACTTAGGAGTTCTTGTTGACTATTTTTAATCTATGGTAACAGCATTGTGGAATATTGTACTAAAGAAAGACAAACCATAGTAAAAGATTACTCCTTTGATGTTACTATATTTTAAATTCTGTATAGTTCAAATTAACCTTTTTATAATTTAAAACCCACTTTTAGCTGGTTGCTACTATATTACATGGAGGTATCTTGGTACATTTGGTTTTGCATTTTCAACCTAATTTCAACTGCCTCTATCTTTTTTATAATTTGAAGTTCTGGGGGAAGCCATCTTGTCCAAAAAAATTTTATTGTTTACATAATAACTGACATACAGTTGTAAAAACTGAAGTGCACCATTTCAGGAGTTAATGTTAGTGCTTTCAATCATCAGAGTAAGAATGAGAAACACTTATGTTTTTGTCACAGCTAGAAATAAAAATTACTAAGGCTCCTCTAAAGTCATTGCCAGCTGAGATGTGACATTATACAAATCTACAGTGACTTCACTATCTGTTACCTGTTATTGCTCTTCTAAGCCAAAATAAACTGAGGTATTATGTGACCTATAAAATGATCATAGGCATTTTATCACTTGCTTGCTGCCAATGTGAACATAACACAGTTATCAAAGGTGATGCTGAAGAGATTCAGAGTCCTCCAAATGTTATTTTACAGAGATGACAGCTTCCCCTTTTTGACTGCAATCATAAAAGTAAAGAGATGGCTAAAACTGAAACTAGTGATAGCACTCTACTGGCAGTGTGATTAAATAAAAACAGGCAAGACCAATCTTCCTATATCCTGGTACTCTATTTTCCTAATGTATGTGCCATTACTTTCACAGCTTCTAACTAATATAAATTGGAACTCAGGAGCATTAAAAGGGTAATTTTACTGCAGAAAAGATCACTTCTTCATAGTTATACTAGGTGCCTGAGAGGGATCCAGACATTCTCAGTCATTTGATGAATTGATAAATGTGAGGAAGAAAGAAACTGAACTGAACTGAACTGAATTTGATGAAACCTCAATACAGGGGAAACA
Organism: Tokudaia muenninki; assembly: GCA_036184385.1. Lineage (NCBI taxonomy): Eukaryota > Metazoa > Chordata > Mammalia > Rodentia > Muridae > Tokudaia > Tokudaia muenninki. Next base: position 105,827,119 of record BTHS01000023.1, on the reverse strand, counting down.
TAGCGACTGGATTCTGTTTACAAGTAGATTCTTTTCCCTTCAGTTAGCTTACTCTCTTTCTGGAATATACCTTTCTCAGATCAGTAATAACCAATTAGGGAACCTCCAAAAATATATATAACAAAGTACATACTACTTACCTTCTTCTGGTTTCATTCTAACTAAAACCCCAGGTTCCTATGTCCTTATTAGACCTAGAAACAGCCAAGCTGTCCTGTTTGTGTGCTGTCATCCGATGAGTGTATGAGGAATAGTCTCACCTGGAGATGTTTTTACCCTGTCCTTTCCCTTTCACAAGGGAACCTCACATTCTTCCTTCTCTTGCTCTTACACCCCTGACCTTTGCTCAGGGAGCTTGTCTCTTTTTGATATAGAATATGTTATTTATTATAGAACTAACTTATCTTTAATTCCTGTCTATAGAAATGTTCATGCCGTCTGATCACCTCTATTTTTTTACTTGCCTTCCTCTCCAACCCTCTAGTCACCTCCATTCTATTGCATATAACTCATGAATCTCTCTTTTCCACACATATTCCTACATTTATCAAGATACCTTCCTGGTTTCCTCATGTCTTTGCTGATGACAGATCTCCTTCCCCATGGCTGCTTAGCTTTACACACTGTGCATGCAGGGTATTTTCCTCTTCACTCATCTGTTGTTTCACACAGGGTTTGAGACTATACCTCTGCTATTATATCTAATGCTACATTAAGCCTTGGATACAAGCATCACTTGAACATACTGGCATATATTCCTTTGGCTATATACATATTAAGTGGTATAATTTTTAAAGAAAGACATAAAATTAATGCATGCTTTACTTTATAATGATTCTTTAAAATCTCCTAGGGGGACCCATGGCTCCAGCTGGATATGTAGCAGAGAATTGCCTTATTGGCCATTACTGGGAGGGAAGCCCCTTAGTCCTATGGAGGATAGAGGACCCAGGGTAGGGGAACGCCAAGGTGCTGAGGCAGGAGTGGGTGGGAGGATGGGGAGCACCCTCATAGAGGCAGGTGGAGGGTGATAGAGAATTTGTAAAGGGGAAACTACGAAAAGGGAATAACATTTGAAATGTCAATAAATAAAATAACCAATTAAAAAGTGAAAAAAGAAAAAAATCTCTCCTGAATTCACTATGACATTAATCATAAATATCTTTGGTCATTTTTCTAATAAAATTTTCTATTCCTCAGAAAGTACCATTACAGTTAGAAGAATAATTTCTGTCTACTTCCTAAGGCAAGCATAATACCCTACCTAGGCTAATTGCTATGCATAGCCACAGTGAAGATCCTCAAGAGGAAACCTCCAGTCAAGCCACTTAACTTCTAAATATAACTACATCTTGTGGGACCATGAAAGGCAGCCTGTGTTCTAGTTGAGCTAGGTTTAAACCCTGGATACCCAGCAGATATTTCCGCAAGGGACGAAAAGCCGTTTGCCATGCTCCCAGACACTAGGCTTCTGACACGAGGAGGCCTCGGCTCTCCAAAACTCTGTGACTATCAGTCACATAGGACAATGCCACAAGCCCCTGGCAATTTGTCTGGACTCCACCCCCATAGTTGTTATCCCACAGTTACCCAGCGACACCCAGGTATCCTCTCCACAGTTACCTAGCAACAACAAGGTAGGCCTGGCCCACTATAAAAGGGACTGCTTGCATGGGTTGCATGCAGTCAAACTTCCCACAACCGCCTCGCCCAGTGGCCTGAGCCCTGGCCAGACATGGGCCACCATTTTAATCCAAAACATCTGAGTTCCAGAAGCCCCTTAGAAACAGATTTGGCCCATAAAATGGATAACAATGCACATGTCAGCTTTTAGAGTTGCAGGCAGCAGATTTGAGATAGAGATTCACCTGTATGAAGTTCATCAAAGTACACTTTGACACTGATAATTACAGGGCATAGAAAAGGAAGAACGATGGGACAGAGGGAAGAGGCAGATTGTCCTGACTTCATTTCTCAGGACTGGTCTAGCTCCCATGTGGAACTCTGCTATTGGGATGGCTCTTCAAGAACCATCAAGTATGTTTCCATATAGATTGGCAAATAAATGCGGTCTGCTCAGAGGAAAAGGGTATGGCTTTGTTTTCAGGTAGGATTTATTCCTAGAAGATGAAGTCACTGATTGCTTTCAGCACACACAACATCCAGTAGCTGGGACATAAATCCTTCTTTCCCCAAAGGGGACTGGAATACATCCTCTACCAAAATATATATTACCATATTGTTATTCTTGCTTCCAATTTAGATGTTCTGAAGGGCTTTATAGATTGAAAGAGGCTTTAGTGGGCTTTCTGAGTGTTATATTTACTTTGTAAAGATTTTACTTATCCCATATATAAATAGCTTATTCACTAAATATTGCTTATGATGCATTTGGAAATTAAGAAATTTACAACTTGCAGGCCTTCCTTACTCCATTCTCATCCAAAAAATAAAAGAGCCAACAAAGTAACACAATACGATTTTGAATTCTAAAGGGTAAAAAGTAAAACAAAATCACATTGTTCTAGATGTTGTTCATGCAGATCAAATTATTTATTTACTGTTCCTTTCATAGTGCAGCAATAGCGTCTATAGCACTCACTCAGAGACAAATGTAGTTTTAAGAGGTTAAATTTTCTGAAACTTCACATCCAGTGGTTAACTGTAAAATTTCTGGTGTGTGTGTAAAAGATACATTAAAAAACTGATTTAGTAATATGTCACTATATAATAAAGTGTCCCATAATAAATGGATCAAATAATAAATTCTTCCATATTTCCCTTGGATTATGAAACTATAGTTGCTTAGTAGGGTCTGGGGTGAATTTCTCCTGAGTCATGGTCAAGAAATTTTCCCAGCTACAGTCACTGAAATCTGTCCCTAACCTGGAAGTTGTACATCTCTAGTGATTTCCTGGAGTCACTGAGGTATGAGGCCACAGCCACTCACCTGGCTGTGTTCTGCATGGTTGTTTGTGTTTTCTCATACCAAGATATCTGGAAGGCAGAACTAATGGACTAAGCAAGCATGAAGCTGTATATTTGGATCAACCTTAACTATACACCTTACGTATTGTAAGTGAATGGTAAGAAAGGAGAGTAGAAGTACATTTAAGATTAGTTCCTGGGAGGTTTGAGGGATGTTAACAGTTTAAATCTGAATTGCTCTCAATAGGATATGTGTTGGTTCCTAGCCACTGGTGCTATTTTGGAAGATTATTGAAAATTATTGATGGGAAATATGAATGATAGAGATAGAGCACTAGTGCTGAGTCCTTGTAAGTTATAGTCCCACACTATGACTCTAGAGCTGCCTACTTCCATTCTGTAACTACAATGTGATGATCTTTCATATGTTCTCATTACAAAACACTGTCTTGCATCCCTTCACAATGGACTATATCCTCAGAATGTTAATTCTATAAAACAGAAAGTATTCTTCTTCCCATAACTGGCTTCTATCAGGTATCTAATGACAATGAGAAGAGTAAACCAGATTTCTTTTGAGTTTATCTCAAGGAGTTTTATACTATAAGATGTTCAAGACTTGAGAAAAAGCTTAGTGATCCACTATGAGGTTAACAGCAACGCTGTACATGCTCTGTGGAGAGTAAATTGGAAGAGATTTAAAGTGAACAGGTCTACTAACAAAGATGAGGTGACCACAATCAGGAGAGGACACCATCATAACAGAACTGAGCAGGAAGGGGTAAAATTGTTACACATGTAATATTGGGCAGAAGAGACATAAAGAAATGAAGAGCAAACCCACTATTTTTTGGCCTTATACACTGTTCTGCTAATTGCTGTTGTTTCTTATGTCACTGCTGAAATGATCTCTGATTGGTTTTTCATCAAAAAGAAATGACAGGAAAAAACATTGTGGAAAATAAATTCTTACTACTACCAAAGGATACTGTTACAATCATCCCTAACACTCAAGCTGTAGCCACTTTAATGTTTGCTGATATTAATGAAGAAAACAGTAGGGCCTTTAAATATCCAGTTATCAGTTACTTATATGTTATGTAACAGTAGTTTGGTAGAAATGACATGCATTCATTTTACTTTGATACGAAATTAATTTTATTATGAGTTTACAGTTTCTTTTGAACATATTTTTGCTATTTCCTCTCAGGGTTGAAATATCCTCTGCCTGATAACTGAATGATGCAGCAATTATGACTGATGCTCAATACATACATTTTAATAATTGCTAGTAACTATTTTTATGAAAATTCCTGATTGGATGGCTTTCCATGTTTAATTTTATTTTAGTTTCTAATTAAACAATGCTAATCCAATGACAGTTTTCTGTTCTGCTTCTACCTTTGATATTAATAATCCAAAAAATATGTCTTCCTGACCCAAGATGCCACATTCTTTAAATGAGACTGAAAATGAACTTATTACTAAAATAAGTTTAGAAACAAATCAAATCACACAAGAAAAATCCATTAGAATCCTCTAGGGTAATCAGTTTATTGGTTGTATTTTTCAATTCTGTTAAAGGAAGTTTAATTTATAAAGTTATTATCTATTGATAAAGTACTATCTAATTTGTCTTTTGGGAATACTTGTCTGCCTGCTAGTTATTATGCATTAATATTATTTATTTGTATAAATATGTAATATAACATCTGTATTGACGATTGATTGAAATTCAATTTGAGTTTTGTCGTGTATTAGGTTTCTGAAAATATTTGCTTATCACAGCATAAGTCAAGGTTCTTCAGATGAATGTAAAATAGTGGTATCCAAGAATTTTAGTAAGTTTATCGGCATTAAGTAACTTTGTAGGCTGGTGTATTCCATGACTAACCAGATACAATCTTAGATACTTGTTAATGCAATTCAGTTCAAATGCAAAGCTTGAGAAAAAGTTGGAATTCACAACTGATATCAGAAAAAAGGGTATGAGAACCTGGATATTTTTATATCTGAGAATAGGAGAGCCATAGCTTGGAGGATGGGAAGATGAAGAAAGAGAGGAAGAGAGAGGAAGAGGGAAAAGGGAAAGAGGGAAGGAGGGAGAAGCAAAGAAAGAGGAGGGATAAGGGAGAAAAACATGAATCTATCCTGTTACTTTGTGCTCCCCAGCCCTTCTGTGATTAAGCACTGATAGCTTCTTTGGTGATGGTGGATTTTCATTTTTCTCAGTCCACTTATTTAAATGTTTCCCTCTTCCCGACGCTTCACATATACACCCAGAAATAATGTTTTAGTAGCTCTGCCATGTTGACCCAAAATTTACCATTACAGGCACCTATTAAGGCTTTTGATGTGTATGTGTGGGCAGGGGTGTGTGGCTGTGTGTGTTGGTGGGAGTGCATTGACATTAGATGTAAAATCATCTGCGTGTGTATTTACCAGCTACTTGTTAAGTTTTATATGGTATTTTCTTGGAGTAGCATTCCTAGGAGAGACATGAATAAATGCCTATTCATCCAATGTCTGAAACAAAGACCAATTAAAATACAATTCCATTGAACTCCAGCTTGGGAGACCTTTGGGTTTATTGGACTTGCTTGCTTATAGAGCATGGGGGAGTGACTACTTTCAGGTGTGTGGAGTACTCCAAAACACCTATCTCACTGCAAAATGTCACATCATTATGGATAATGACCACATAGAAGTTGCATTCATATTGACTGTCATTATTGTTTCATTCTAGCTACCATAGCTACTAGACCAAGTGAATAACTATTCCATTGTGGCATTAGGTTATTTCAAGAGGAAATTATTCCAAAATTTTATCTATTTTAATGATGTTCTTATACCAATGTTTTTATTGTCCTGTATTATATGATAAAACAAAAGTTTTCTATCTTTGTGATTTAGGAAAGTTTCTATGCTTTACTTCAAATAAAGTCATGACAGTAGATAAGATAATGCTCAGCCCCATCGCTGAAGACAATACCTGTACAACTCATTGAATGTGGGGAAATGGAGCTGATGCCTAGACCTTCATAGATCCTTCACAATTATGTTTTGGCATCTTAGGTAATGATACTCTGCATGCTAACAAAAGAGAAAAGTGAACAGCAATTCAGCCACAAAGTCTTTGCTCTACAATCTTATCCTCCATGCAAGATATACTAGAGTAATGATGGCACAAATCTTGTGGGAGTCACCAACAAATAACTGATTTTATTTAAAGCCTATACCATGACATTGAACCCATACAAAACATTGCTTTGGTAAACAAGAAAAAGAAACTAGATACCCCAGGATCCTAAAGTAAAACAAAATACTACTAGTCTAAAAAAAATGTAGTAATGATTCCTTGTGATGTTCTGCTATACTCATGTATCAATGCCTTGTTTATGCATTATGAAAAAGTTTCCTCCTTCAGTAGATGAGAACAAGTACAGAGAACTATAGCCAGACATTATGCCAAGAATAAAGTGACCTTGAAACACTATGCTCTAAATGGGATGTCAGCATCTAATCCCTACCTCAGAGCTCAGAGAACAATGCGGGAGAAGAAGTAGAAAGATGGTGATGGAGGACACCAGGAGAACAAGGCTTTCTAAATTAACCAAATGAAGTGTCTATGAACTCACAGATATGGAAGCAGCATGCAGAGGTCCTGGTATGGTTCTGAATCAAGTTTCCAGCTTAGTATTTTTATAGGACTCCTGAATGTATGAAAAAGTGGTCTCTGATTCTTGTGTACAATCTTGACATCTTTTCTTCTGTCAGTTTGCCTTGCCCAACTTCAATGTAATGGTATTTGTTTTATAAAAAAATGGAGTAGAGCAGAATAAGAAGGGAGGTGGGGAGGAGCTAGGGGGAGTAAAAGGAGGGGAAACTGCAACCAAGACTGAAATATATTATGTAAGAAAATAACATATTAATAATATGTTTCAAAAAAAAGTAAAATATGATGTGAACCAAAGCCAACTAATCGGTAACACAAGTAGACCTCAGGAAGGGAAACAAATTATATAGGACACAGCAAGATATACTTGTGAGTGGGAATGCTAGGATTTTCTCAAGATATTCTAGGCAATAATTATGAATAAATATTATAGCCATATGGAATAACCAGGACTTATAGTGAAAGAAAAATTGACAGTTGGAATCCTAAGTCATTCAATTCACACAATGTGTGAAAATACTGTGAAAATAGTCAAAGCTTGCAGAAAAGGGAAAATGTTTTGGATAAGTTTGAAGAAGCAGTTAGTTTAGAAGAAGATGCAACTGATAAAATTATCATAAAATGTCAGAGATATTTTTAAAAAAGACAAGAAATTTGGAAAATGAATTTAAGAATACTGAAGAATGTATAGTTTGAAAGATTGCAGAATGGAATTTAATGTAGTAAAAGATAAGAAAGAAAAGAAAAAAGGTAATATCAATGATTTTCCAAAATTATTTAGAGACAGACATAAATTTATCAATGACAAGAATTACAGGTAATTCTAAGTAATTTCTATGATAAAGCATCCTTTAAAATAAAAGAATATAGAGAACATTTTTAAAGCATGCAGAAGAGCTTACATGCTAATAAGTAATTTGACTGACAGTTAAATTTTTACCAAGTTTTATGCAGTAAAATTTTATTTTCAATGTTTCAGTGAGGAATAAGTGTCACATAATTCTATACCATGTGAAATATGCAAAACTAAGAATGAAATGAATATATTTTTAGATAAAGAATGAGTCACCCACTTATAGACCTCTACAGAGAGAACTATTATTTATAGATTAAAAAAAATAAGTTGAATCTATTAAAAAGAAGTTGAAGGCTTGAGAGATGGCTCAAAATTTAAAAAAAAAAAAAAAAAAAAAAAAAAAAAAAAAAAAAAAAAAAAAAAAAAAAAAACAGGTTTTGCAAAATACCCAGGTTTGGTTCCCACACCGTGTAGCTAACACCTAATTGTAACCCCAATTCCAGTGTAACTTCTGGCCTCCTCTGGCATGCCCCCAACAATCACAGCACTAGTATACTTACAAGACACACTCAAATACATATAAATAAAAATAAAGAAATGATGAGGGATGAAGAAATGGCTTTGTGGTTATGAGTACTCAATGCTCTTGTAAAGGACCCAACTTTATTTCCTAGCACTGAACAGTGGGTCCCAACTGCCAATAACTCTAGTTTCATGGAATCCAGTGTCCTTTGATGACCTCTGTGGGTACCACATACATGTTCCAAAACATATTCAGTTGCACCAAAATCACCCCATAAGCTCTGCTTATAGCCTTCAACAGCTTCTCTAGACCACAGTTTCAAAGTCCTTCCTTAAACCAGTTTCAAATGTCCACATCTGTGGCCAGGCTTATCACAGCTGGAATCCAAATTCTTAATGCCAATATTTAGTATAAGTCACTTTACTTATATCTGAGGTAGAACACTAGAAAAAGAAATCAATGGTGAAGGAGTTTAAACTTCACTCAACACTACTATTGGTAATGATGCATTCAACAAATCTTGCTCAAAGCATGATTGGGTGTCTGAAGCCAAAATGTCTCAAATAACTTTTCTGATAGTCACTTTAGAGCTGCTTTTTTAATTATGGGATCTCAGGACCAGTAGGCACTGCTACTGTCATGCCCTTATCCTGTGCTTTACTCTATTATGGTCAGGCTAACACGATCTCGTTTGTAATGGAAACTTGTCTCAGCCATTTGAACAGTAATTTCTTAATTGTGGAAAACAATATCAAATTACTCTCAGATTTCAGACATTTGTTTCACCCCAGAGACATACATAACATCCATGTTGAGTGAAGTTTCTGTGAGGTTAATGAGTAGCAGTATTTGCATGAATGGATTTAACCACCCAGTTCCTTGAGACAGGAGTGAGTAGGAATTATGGAACCCAGAGTCAAGAAACCTGACTCTGCAGCTTCTTCATTGGCTCATGCACCAATCATCAACATAACTATAGGAAAATTGTGCATTGTCTTGGGGGTGCTCACAGAAATAAAAATGTTAAAGTCCTCCTCAACACATGCCTCAGATGTTTCTTGACAAAATAAATGTGGGTTTCATCTAACGTTATACTTTGAAAATTCACAGCTTTGCCCAGGCATTTGGTTCAGATCTCAGTGCTGAGAACTCTCTCTCTCTCTCTCTCTCTCTCTCTCTCTCTCTCTCTCTCTCTCTCTCTCTCTCTCTCTCTCTCTCTCTCTCTCTCTCTCTCTCTCCTCTCTCTCTCTCTCTCTCTCTCTCTCTCTCTCTCTCTCTCTCTCTCTCTCTCTCTCTCTCTCTCTCTCTCTCTCCTCTCTCTCTCTCTCTCTCTCTCTCTCTCTCTCTCTCTCTCTCTCTCTCTCTCTCTCTCTCTCTCTCTCTCTCTCTCTCTCTCTCTCCAGTTTGCTTAACTGAATGATTTATTGTAACTATGTTTTCAAATTTCTTAGAAATATGAAGACAGCTTCTGCCAGGAGTACAACTGCATCCCATGGAGAAAACCAGCATTTTAGTGTGTCTTGCAACATTTTAATTACTTTACTTATGGAACCAGTGATGTGAACAACAACATTGAAGGAAAGTCTCCTGCACTGTAATTACTTTTGTCAAAGGATTACTTATATTTTCATAAGTATTCTGGTGGTTCTATACAGAAAATTTTGTCGTATAAATGGCAAATTTTACCTCTAATAAAAGCCAGTGCCAATTAGCAGCTTTAATATAGCATCCAATTCTTGGTGTAATGTACTGCTGGCTCTCTTGTTGGGTTGCACACTAGTTGTTTAGAAAGATGAACTTAAACCTTCAAACAGTCAGATTTGACTTATTTTCTGGAGATTTGTGGTTCTTTAATGTAGTATTTTGTTTCCAAAGGATGACTAAGCCATGCTATTTCTAATGTTTTAGAAACTCAGAATTTTCCTCATTTCCTCTGGGGCCTTTTACATCTTTTTTACATCTCAATGTATTTCTCTATAGAGGTTGAGAGAATGTGAACAAAGTACAAACAATCAATAAGCTTTATGACTACACTTGTATGTACTGACAACTTTGTTTATATACTAGGTCTGCTAAGTATAACAGATGGATTTACTATTTATTACAGATAAAATTTATAGAAGATAGATTATATTTTTAGTGAAAATTGATTGCTAATTATTCTTTTATACATTCTAATATGAATCCATATTAACTTTCCTTTTGAAATAACGTTAAAGAAATAAAAGTGAGCAAAAATGAAAATAAACATCAATCTAAACTTATCAACTAGCAATAACGAAGAAGAGAAAAGGAGACTAAGAAAAAAGCAAACAGATTTGTAAAATGGCTGAAATTAGTTCCACCAAATGGCAATATCATGTAAGTCAACCAAATCACAGTTGCAATTTGTAATTACTGTCTACTACTTTTCACCTTAGTATCATACCATCAGTTGCATATTCCTGTAATAATTGCAAACTTTAGTGGTGTAAAACAACAAGAATGCATGTCACAGTTTCTATGTCTTAGGAATTCAAGTGTAGAGGAACTAGGTGACTCCAGTTCAGGCTTTCTCATTAGATAATCGTAAACAAGCCCCTGAAAGTGTCTGGAACCTTGCTTACAACTGAAAGTTTCTTTTAAAATTACTCACTCAATTTCTGAAAAGAGTTTTTCAGTTCTTGCCACAGAACCTTTGTAGAAGTCAACTGTAGTAGCTCTACAATATAGCAGCAGTTCAATCAACCAAGCAAAAATGTCACATAGGGAAAAAAGAAATTTGTCTTCTTGGTCTGAACACAAAATTTGTTTTGTGACCAATTCATGGAAATCAGATACCATTTCACCTATGTGTTTTATGTATTGCAGTTGAGTTACCAAGTGTTTTAGATTCTTTTCCTTTTGTTGTGATAAAATACTATTTAAAAAGCAACTTAAAAGAGAAAGTATTTATTATAATTCATATTTGAGGTAAAGCCCATAGTGGCTGAGATATTAAAGGCAAGTGAGCTGGGAAGAGCCAGTCATATTATATCTATTATCAAGAAGCAAAAAGTGAGGAGTTGCTGCTGCTAATGCTCTGCTCTTTGTCACAAACCAAAAAACAAAAACAAAACAAACAAAAAAAAAACCCCAAGATTCCATTCAAACACTGATGTCACACACCCACACTAACTGGATCTTTCCAACTTGATCAACACAGTCAATATTGTCTCCCACAGGCATAGCCAAGTGGTCAAACTCCCAGGAAGTCCCAGATACTAATAAGTAGACAATTGACACTAGCCATCCCAGCATTTGGTTCACAATGGAGAAATGGAAGTGGAAAATTAAGTTCTGTATTTTGGAAAGTGCAGAATGATTTATTTTCTAGCTAAATATTACTTAATTTTTCCAGGCCTATGCAATTCTAATGCTATTTTATTTATTTTTGATAATTTTATACATATAAACAATGCATTTTGATTATATTTATTTGCAACTTCTCTTCTACTTCCTCATGTCACCAACACATCCCCTTCCTTTTTCATGATGTCTCTTTTATTTTTCCTTTGAATGTTTTTGTTTGTTTTAGTGGGATTGCTCTCTCTTACACTCTCATGTGTATGTGTGTATATAAGCCACTGAATTTTGAATATATTTTTAATTCTATAAGAACTTCTTGTGTTAACAGCTTGACACATACTTTCTCTTCCTGGTACAATGTGCTTCCATTCACTTTCTCTTTGTGCTAGGGACTTTCTACACAGACCTCATTCTTTTTTTTTTTCCAGAGTCTTTATAGTATGTAGTTTCAGATGCCTATGAAGACATTCTTCTTGAACCTTCTATGTTAAAACAAATAAATTACTAAATGGAGTTAAAATTATTTTTGTCTTCTTTTATTAAATCCTGAAATCATACATCTTGAAAGATGCTACTAGAAGAATTAGTCAGGGGAAAAACACAACTATTGACTTAAAGTTTCAACTCAATTAAAATGAGCATACCTAACCTCTAAAGTAGAAGTGCCTCTATGGATGTGTTTAATTGCATACAATATTGTTTAATTGCTTATTAGAAATGTATAGAATTCAGTACAATATTGTATAAGTGCTTATGGTTTTGTGGTTCTGCACTTTTATTGACGTCATTTAAAATGGTAAAAAGATACTTCATGAATTGCTTGTTTTTTGGTTATTTTAGAAAACACTATTATTTTTTATATGTCTTTATGTGTGTGAGTCTGTGTATGGACCATTTGTGTATGGGAATGTATGCAGGCCAGAAGAAAATGTCTGATCTTCTGAAACTAGAGCTGCATGCTATTCTGAGCTGCCTGATATGCACGGTGGGAACAAACTTGAGTCCTCTGGAAGAGTAGTAATCAACCTTACTCTCTGAGCCATAGCTTCATCCCTATTATGTGCTTTTAGTTTGTCTGTTTGTTTGTTTTTATAATGTTTATATTTACATGTATTTCATTTCTTTAGCATAAATTTGGTAAGTAGTTTTGCATATATATTTATTGACTGTTGAACTCACCCTCCTTTCACGTCTGCCCTCAGCTTTTCACCTCTCTTCTTCCTGCAACACTGATCACATTTGTTTCTTGAAAAACCTCAGTTATACTTTCATGATATACATTTGTATATCATGAAATACATACATATATATGCACATGTATATGCATATTTATTTATGTATATGCATATATTTATATATATGCATGCATATATATGATATATATGATTTTATTTGTCAATATGTAATCTAAAAACTGCAAAAGAGAGAAAATATCTGATATATGTCTTTTGTGATTTTCCTAATTAACTTAAGATTATTATCACTGCTTGTGTTCGTTTTTGTGTAAATGGCATAACCTTACTCTTTTATCTGCTTGAAATTTTACATTATGTGTTATCTTAGAGCCCACACCAGCAGGAAGATAGGGCATCAAATGACAGAGAGGGAGGCCATCCCACAGTCACAGCTCTGACCCATAATTGTACCTGTCTGAAAGTGATGCAAATGGAGAGGAGCCTGAGGAAAAGAAGATTCAGCAACAGGCCCAAAATGGGATCCAGCTAAAGGGTAGGTCCCAAGGCCTGACACTATTACTGAGGCTATGGAGTGCTCACAAAAAGGCACTGGAAGAGTCAACAACCAGGTGAAAGAGCCAGATGCAGATATTTGCACTCAACAAGTGGACAGAAGTAGCTGACCCCTGTTGTTGAATTAGGAAAGGCTGAAAGAAGCTGAGGAGAAGGGCAGCCCTGTAGGAAGACCAGCAGTCTCAATTAATCTAGACCCCTGAGATCACACAGAACCACCAAAGAGGCAGCATGCCCCAGCTGATATTAGACCCCCAACACACATACAGCAGAGGATTGCTGGGTCTGTGTTCATTGAGAGATGATGCACCTAACCCTCAATATATCAGAGGCAGTATTCTTGGTACCAAAGGTGCTGAGCACAGTTGCTCATGAATTAATATTCTACCTTAGGCCAGAATCCTGAGCTCTCCTTGTTAAAATATTTTATTTTAAGCTGTTTTCCTTAGCTCCATAATGATATTTCTATTTGTTTTTCACTTATTTAATTCACTGCTTTTAAAATACAATGATGTTTTTATTGTTTCTGATAACTTTAGGTGTTCCTAAGTAGTAGGACATTGAGTGACATGTTTTTGTGGAAATGCCTTAAATCTTCTTGTCATCTTGATATATTTTGGGAGAAGTGATCAGAATGACAGCAGCTAAGGACAAGTCAACAATCTCTGACATTTTTATTTTCAAAAGCAGTTCTGAAGATTTGGAGCCAGTGTGTACTGTCAAAGACATTTGTGACATCAGATAGTAGTAATGATTCTACTTTTGAATATTATAAATAGTAAACCAACATGTTTCCAGGTGTGTACTTAAAATTTTGTCACAAAGGTTTTTACTTGTTAGTTTTTCTAGTTTTGTCTTTCTGTATTCATATAAAATATGTTGCAAAGTTTCTTAGAGCATTTTTTTTTTGTGCCTTCATTGCCCTCTTGGTTGTGGTTTCTATAGGTTCTACACTTTGTGGTCCTCTGAGCATGGTACATTTCCTAGTTGGATGTCCTCATTCCTTGCAGCAAAATTTACTACCAAAATAAGCCTTTAAAAAAAGAGGAGACCCTAAAGACTTCCAGATAACTCATAGACAGTAAAGTGTTAGGATATCAAATTAAGAAATAAAAAAAAAAAAAAAACACTGTTAGCTTTCCTGTGTCCTGATGATAAATATACTAAAGCATACCAGCAAAATAATTCTATTCACAGTATTCATAACTGTTTCTAATGAATAAACCTAGCCCCAAAAGGGAAGAACTGTGTAATAAAAACTACAAAACACTGAAGAAATTTAGGAAGACTTCAGAATATGGAACTACACTAAAGATTCATTGATTAGAATATTTAATAAATATCTCTTCAGAACAATAGAAAAGTAACTAAGATAACACTTTCCAATTGGTGAAAAGTGTCCAGAGCCTTTGCCATATCATAGCTGATTGTTTCTGCATTATTGAATATTTCATGTGTAAATCTAAATATACATAACTGATGAGCTTCTTAGTATAAATTAGAAGTGGAGTTACTGAGCCATGGGGTTTGAAAATTTCTAAAACTTGCAATGAAAACTGTCAAATCATGACACATAAAAACCATTAAAGCCATGTTGACTCCTTTAAACACAATTTTAATTTTCTTACTACACTGTCTGAATGTTTTCAATACTAATTTCCTAAAAGTCAGTGCTAGATTTTTAAAAATCTTACTGGCTTAAGATTTTAATCTACATGTTTCACTTCTACCCAAGTATTCAGGGAAGACTTTACCAGTTATTTCAACCAATAGATGTAGGCAATAGTTTTATATACACTATCTCTCTACTCCAGGTGGTTTTGTATTAAACTTCTGCTTTTCCCTTGACAGAATTTTATTTCTACATTTGGGAAATTTTTTCAACTAGGTCAAACAAAGTGTACTACCTGCTCTATCACCTGTGCACATAACACAGTATTAGAGTTTAGTTAATTGTGGATAAACTATAGCTGACTTCTGTCTCATCTCTACATGTAGTGTGGAATTATTAAACAACAATAGACACTAAAGCTGGCTATAGCCCACAACTTGGTCTCCCTGCCCCCAGGCAGTCCTCCCAATGCTGGTTTGGTTCACTGCTACCAAACCTCTCTTATCTTCCAAGGCCATCTGCCCCGTTAGCCTCTGCAGCTATCCTGCTGAGACAGTCAGCTGCTGACTCTTACTAAACCCCTGACCCCTAATAATGAAGACTCCAGAGGTTTGTTATTTATCAGCCAAATTTATAACATTTCATCCTCAACCCCCAAAATGTCCACACAAAGAGCTTAAAACTCAATTAATACAAATACAAGCTTCACACCTAGATTGGGCCAATGTACACCACATTATGCTATAGCCCTCCTATGATATCCATAGTTACCTGTTACTCTTTCAAACCTTGTGGATCAAGTCTTCTTCCCCCATCTTCTTCTCTCTTTCTCTCCTCTCTTCTCTACCTTCTGTTCCTTTTTTCTCTCTCTAAAATTTTCAGCCTCATCTTCTTTTTCCATTGCCCAATCACAGGCTCTAGCCTTATATTTCACTTGCCCTTACCTGTGTACAGAAAGCTATCCACATTTACATTGTGGATTTTTGGAGAACATGTCACTTAATAATGTTAGCTCTTTCAGGACTTGATATATAGAGAAAACTCTGATAATTAGAGTTAATCAGTATTTCAACAAAGTCCAAGACTCTGGACTTTATTTGATGTTCCATTAGTTAATAAATAACATAATGATATTTTATTTATCAATAGTTCAGTTGATTAGGTACTGTGGAAAACTGAGAAATTAATAAAATCACACAGTAGCATCACCCTGGTAGTAAAGAATGACACCATGAAACATAAGCTCAAACTTTGCTGCCCATTACTATGTAATGTCATCCAAATGAAAATAGTATTTCCAATGAACAAAAACTCTATACACCAGGTTCTCTGTTTCTTTTATCCCTGAACTCTTAGAATAGTTGAAAAGTGAGCAATAGGCTTTCTTTTTTGAAGGATTGTTAACTGTTTTAGCAATCTTCGCAAAGCAGGCCTTTCGCTCTATAAGTTCCCTCTCCCTATTGTTGGCCATTTCATTTAAGGTCCCTCCCTTTAAGTCCTGAGAGTCTCTCACCTCCCAGGTCTCTGGTGCATTCTAGAGAGTCCTCCCAACTTCCCATGTCCTGAGGTTGCCTATTTCCATTCTTTCTGCTGGCCTTCAGTGCTTCAGTCCTTTTCCCTCACTCAATACCAGATCAGGTTCCTCTCTCCCTTTCACTTCTCAACCCACCCTCCCTCCAGTCCACTTTTCCTCCCTGGTCCTTCCCTTTCTCCCCACTTGTGATTGCCTTCTTCCTCCCTTGGGCACTTCAGCTTGTTGACATTTTTGAATTCTGTGGACTGTATCTTTGGTATTCTGTACTTTTTTTTTTTGGCTTATATCCACTTATTAGTGAGTACATACCATGCATATAATTTTGTGTCTGAGTTGCCTCACTCAGGATGATATTTTCTAGTTCCATCCATTTGCCTGAAAAATTCAGGATGTCCTTGTTCTTAATAGCTGACTAGTATTCTATTGTGTAAATGAACCACATTTTCTGTATCCGTTCTTTCCAGCTTCTGGCTATCACAAATAGGGCCACTATGAACATAGTGGATCTCATGCTCCTGTGGCATGGCGGGGCATCTTTTGGATATACTCCCGAGAGAAGTATAGCTGTGTTTTCAGGTAGGTATATTTCCAATTTTCTGAGGATCCTCCAAGTTGATTTCCAGAGTGGTTGTACCAGTTTGAAATCCCACCAGCAATGGAGGGGTGTTCCTCTTTCTCCACATCCTCTCCAACATGTGTTGCCACCTGAGGTTTTGATCTTAGCCAAGATCAAAGGTGGAATCTCAGGGTTGTTTTGATTTGCATTTCTCTGATCACTAAGGACTTTGAGCACTTCTTTAGGTGTTTTTCAGCCATTCGAGATTTCTCAATTTTGAAATTTCGGTTTAGTTCTATATGTCATTTTTAATTGGGTTGCTTGGTTTTTTGGTGAGATGCCAAACAGTTACTTCAAGAGCAACATTTGCAGGTAGACTCACAATGACCTTTTTGATTCACATGTCCTCATGAAGGTACAGCACCATTCATGGTAGTATCTAAATTTCTAATTTAGAATTCTTCCTTTACTCTTCTTGATGCACACCCCAGATCCAACTAATCAAACCTCCTAAGCCCATGTTTTCTCACTTCTTTTTATTATTTCCACCTAGATTCTAGGAAAATGCATACACATCTGTTTATACTTATTTTCTCCCTGAGGTTGTGTTCTCTCTCTCTTCTCAAATTATGCCCTTTGTACCTCAGTGACTAGGCTTTTTGCCAAACACCCCTAAGATCTTGCCTAACCGCTGTTCTTGACGATTGTCTGTCTTACTTTTAATCTCAGGATTGAGGACCATTTCTTAGCCTAACAACCTTGGTCTTTATATTGGGTTCACTTCACCCCTTCTTTTCTACATTAAGCACTCTTCTTTTGGTTTCTTTTAAGTACAGTGGTCCTGTTCATTACAAAGGTTTTACACTCTCCTCTTCCAGTATGGCTCCCAGTCCTGTGCTCATTGTCCCACTAAAGGATGCACTTCCAAATATGTTTCCAAATTGATGTCTCTGAGAATAAATTTTTGAACCTCCAGATCATGTGGGTATTTGCATTAGCCTTTCATCTACTCTTTATCAATATACTAGGAAATCAGCTGTCCGTGAATTAAAATGTAACAGCATCATGAAATGAAGATGGAAGGCTTCTTTCTACTTCTATACAAATTAAAATAATGATTAAAACACAAAGCAAGCACAATTCTTTACAATAATGCATTCTAATGAAAATTTCCCTTCTATGCCATAATTTGTGTTAATGCCATTCAAATGGTTCTAGGGCTACTTAAAATTTATGATTGAACCAGTTCCTATTATTTCTACAGCTTTTCACTTTAACAAGTTTTATTTTCATAATTTTTCTAAATATTTAAGTCAAAATGATGGCTGCTTTAAAAATGAGAAGTAAAATAAAAATACCTTAAACTTTGTGAAATCTAATTTTCTTCAAATATCACATGATATTGGTCAAACTAATAATCCTGATATGGTCTTTACAGTTTGAAAAAGTGTTTATTTCTTCTGCCAATTAAGGAATTAAAGACAAGAAAAATCTGCAAAGAGAAGGTGTGAGGCACTCAAAGTGCAGAAAAATCCAATCTCTTCTCAGGGGCTGGGGATTAGAGCCTCTGAAGAGTCTTTCTTCTCTAATTTAGGATTGGTCAGTTTGAAAACAGAAAGGATGATTGATTGGCCCAGAAGTGTTGTGCGTCATCCTGAATAGACATTGAACTTGTTGAGATAGCTTCACAGCTGGAGGCCTTCTAGTGGGAGACAAAAGGAAACAAGGTTTTTGTTATAAGCTATAAAACTTTTGTTTTAAGTCAGGAGGGTGAGGAAAAAGTGTGTCCTCTTAGAAATACACTGCCTATATTACCTAGCCATGGCCCCTCTTCCTGTCAGCAGTTTATATAACTCCTAGTCTCTCTATATCCCATAATCCTTTAAGAAAGTTCATCAATTTATTCAATAACTATTAATAATCAAGCTTTTTATATGCCAAGCACTTGTTAGCATCCGATAATCCAGAACCGAGGCTGAGGAAGAAGCTGCACTTCCTGGTCTCTTCTCACTCTGGGTCAGATCTTCCATATACCTTGGTATGAGGAGTTTGTTATATAAAACCCTGTGGAGTGTAAGGTGGTTCTCAAGCTTAAGGTTCTATCTCCTTGTGCCCAATCTTTAGCTGAGCCCATATTCCTGGCAGGGTTCTGGGAGGTAACAAAACCCTGCCTAATGTCTAGAGAGTTTGGGTATGTCAGCTATGTTGATAAGTCACACAAAAACTTCAGGTGACTGTTTTCCACAATCTGATAACATAGACGGAAATAGTGTTGATTGCCTGCCTTGTCTCAGCTGTCATGAAAAGAGAGATTATATTTTATTTATTTTTGTTTTTTTACTCTTTGATGAGAAACACTGTAATGTTTGATGACTTGATGAATTATTTTATCTTTGTTTTAGCCTGACAGGTAGAGAAAAATTCCAGAAGGAGAAATTGCATTTGGTTAACAGCATCTAGGATCTTCACTAGCTTTTTTGACAATATGTGTGTCCTGATACTGAAACTCTCTTTTCTAGGGGTTAGCAGCACACTTATTAAAAATCACTAATGTAAGGAGATTTCTAAAAGAAAAAAAAAAACAACTATGCAGCACTTGAATTGCTTCATACTAGGTTTTGGTTCAGAATATCATGTTTTTCATGTAATGCTAAAAGCAAGGGAGTTCACACAACTGAGTTACTGTTTATAAAATTGCTTTTAGAAGAATGTTATTAGCTACATGAAATACAAACCACCACCAGACAGCTGTATTTTATGATGTAACACCAGTTAGTAGTTTTTTTTTTTTAATGCTGCATTATGAAATAACAAGGCTTTGAGAGAAGAGCATTATGGTTTTGATACATTTTTCTCAATGAAGATAATTTACCACAGTATTTCACTCATCTTCAGTGCTTTTCATTCCTTGGTTCCTTGAAATGGTAAAAACAAAAATAAATAAACAAAAAACATGCTTGCATATTGTTCTGTATACAAGTGTAAAAAATATTGTGAGCATTAACATCTTTCTGATTGTTCATCTCAAGCCATCCCTCTCTGGCATATTTATTTAGATTTTTTTCTTCAATTATAAAACTTTCTGCAGTAATTTAGAAGAATAGGTTATTCAGATATTATACAATTTGGAAATAAAAAGTGGTACTCCTCTAAAATCGCATTTTATAAATATATATATATATATTTGCCTTTATTAGTAATATAGCTTTTTTCAATAGAAATAAGAATGATAATATTAGCAAATCAGGAGCTCCCATTTATAAGTCATGCAACAAAGTGCCTAGAATTGCATAATTACTGTAAGCAAGTTTGAACTTTGGTCTGTATGGAACTAATGCCCACATTTTGGACCTCAGTTATCACTGTTCATGTCCCTAACTGAAAAATAAAAGTCTTGTCTATTGTTTGCATGAGCTAATATTCATAAGATGTAATTGAATCTGCTAAGCTTAGTTTGATAAAATTAAAAAATATTGAACAGATAAGGTAAATAAATATCTCAAGCCTGGGATGTTTTAATGTTATTATAGCATATTATTACAAAAGTTTTGTTAAAGGGAGCATTGGTGTTCCACTATGTGCCATAACACTGCGTCTGGAGGTGACTGAGAAACAGTGTGCTGATGTGATATAATTGCCATTAATACCATCTTTTTACTGATTCCTGGATGGGTATATAAGCATATTATAAAAGTGTGCCTTCATGTGACTCTCTTTTTTTAAACCACTATAAGTTTTTTGGGTATCATTAGGAGAACCTAGCTTGATGGAGGGTGGAAAATGTTAGGTAAGCCAGCTTCTAAGGCATGAGGAAAGGAATGGAATGGAAACAAAGGCATGGATCTTGATGGTGACATTCTGAGAATGACATCCATGCATAGCAGCACATTGCTCCTGCAAGATACAGTTAGTATTATGTAGGACTCTTAAACTACTCTGCCACGAAAGGCGTGGGGGCTGAAAAGAGTAATTTTACCTGTAAGCTGAAGGGCATGTCAACAACAAAAGAAAATAATGTAACCTAGCAATAACTAAGCTGACAATGTCTAAAATTAACATAGAGTTTAAAATGATGAAGAGAAAGAAGTAGAAAAAAATTTACTCAGAGAAACTCATTATGCATGGGACCTGTGACTACCTATGTATAGTAGTGATTATAGGATTGGAAGCTTTCAGGCCCATTCCTCTGAGTTTTGATGAGATTCTTGAGCTCAAGCTGTTAAATATGTAATTATGTATATAAACTACCCCAACCACTCAGACTATTCATGTTAATTCATCTGTGATAAACAGGTGCTAATAATGGATGCTATAATTTAAGTAAGTGAGATCCTCTATCACTTCCACTAAGTAGTTTTGCCACCCCTTGCATTAGCTTAGCTGACAGGAAGTAAAATTGAACAAGGAGACTATTACTGAGGTTTTGGTTTGCCTACCATCTAGAGAATGGTGTCAGAGTCATAGTAGATTCAGAGATACATAAAGATGAAACAGTAAACTTTAACTGATCAATGAATATCTCTCCTTGCCATGAATATTTGATGTAATTTATTTTTAAATGAAGTATTCAAAAACAGTTTCAAACAGTTGGTGTGAGTCTGACCTTTGGACTATGATTAGTGCATGAAGTCAAATGTTGATAACTCATGATTTAGGAAAGAGAGAAGAGTTCTTGAGGAATGCCACTATACCTGAATTGTTCTTTTTATTGTTATTGCAGCAATCTAGACTACAAGATATGGGCAAGGTCTATCCTTCCTCCTGTCTTGCTCAAGACATATTCTCTACAATAAAATATAATGTACACTTCAGTATAAAATTAAGCTGCTTTAGGAATATTCATACTGAAAAATGAGTTGTGTGTCTGCAAATTTCTCAATTTGATTTCTATTGCGGTAATAAACACACTGTCCAAAAGAAAATTGGAATGAATATTTTATTTCATCTTATAATTCCCAGATACACTCCATCAGTGAGGAAAGTCAGGGAAGGAGCTCAAGACAGAAACATGAGACAGTTCCTGAAACTGAGATCGTAGGAAAGATTCTTTCTGGCTTGTTTCCTATGGTTTGCTCTATTTGCTTTGTTATATACTCTAGGACCACCAGGATTTGAAACTGCTCTCATGTTTGGATGTTCTTACATCAATCATTCTCTACCGAGTTTCCTACAATATATGGGAGTCATTTTCTCAGTTGAGCTTCCTCTTCCCAGATACCTCTAGCTTGTGTCAAACTGACAAAATAAATAGTAAGTAAGTAAAAATAAAAGAATCAAAATAATTGACTTTTTCATTAGTTTAATATACTAATACATTACTATTAAACCATTACCTAAACTTTTCCTATCCTTTCTTCTTTACCTCCAAGGTCACATATTAATATCAATATTGTAATACAAAAGAAATTCAACATAGTATTTAAAAATTGCAACACAATATAGTTCAGTCTCTAAAGTATTTTGTTTCTATAGTATTCTAAAGAAATCCCTTTTCTTAACTATGGCCTCCTATAAAATAAAAAAGGAAATACATTCTTACACTAAGAGGGAAGAAGCAGAACTTCTTAAGCAAACACCAATGTTCAACAGCATAAAAATATCTGCACTTTTGTTCACTTAATTTTCTCTGTCTCCAAAGATCCTGGACAGTTCCACTTCTCCAGCTCTGCCATCATAGGCACATATAGTTCATTTCACAAGCTCCAGCTAGATGCAGTCCATACCTGCTGCTGCTATCCTTGACAGTTGACCAACAGCTCCAATATGCTGTGGTCTTCACTGTTAAGCCCAAATCTCAGGCACCCCAATGACCACTAAGGAGCCAATTCCAATGCAAACACACAAGGGTCTGAACATTCACTCTCACTGTCTCAGTTGATCAGAAGTGAAAGCCTCAAGTCTAGGGGTTCTGTATCAAAGTTACAGAAAGCTTGGGGAATTTCCATAAGAATCTGCAGGTCACTGTTTTAAAACCTGCATTTGTTGCATAATCTGTTGTTGTAGTGTGACTGGCTGTTGTTAAGAGGGTGAGGAGTTTGAAATAGAGAGTTTGCTCAAGTGGACTTTATGCACTCTCAAAAACGGAATTGTTTGGGCTTTACATCCACAGGGTGAACCTTTGCAAATGGTTTTGTGACCTATCTTCAGGGACTCTGACCTCAGTACATGGTCTCAAGTCTCAGCTACTCACAATGTCCTGGGGTTTCCACTCTAACAGAAGCTATATCTTAAAGGTCCTGAAAGGTATATATATATATATATATATATATATATATATATATATGTGTGTGTGTGTGTGTGTGTGTGTGTATATATATAATGTACATATATATGTGTATATATGTATATATATATACACACATACACACATATTATTTTATATAATATATAAATTTGTATATTTTATTTATATAATATATAATTATAATATATATGTATATACTATTATAAATATATAAATATTTATATACCATGTATTACATAATATATCAACATATATTTAATTATTAAATATAGTTGACTCAGGGTCAAGTGTTTTGAAGCTACCTTTTACCTCATCAGTTAGTCAAGAAGAACCTTGAAATTCTGATCCTCCTGATTCTATATCCTAAGTGCAATGATTATAGGAATGTACTGCCATGCTTAATTTTTGCTCCATAGCTTATACTACCAATAGTGTTTTGCTAGGAGAATGGTCAAGGGTAGGTTACATTTTCTCTGGAAGTTACATAATTTTGACATTGTTCAGAATTTTCTAGACAAATTAATTAGAATACCAAAGAAATAAATATAAGTATCAGAAGAAAACAGATTATTTAATAATACAAAAGTCCTACTGAAAAGATTCAATGAACTCAATTCATGGTAAATTTGCATTCCAAACCAATGATTCTTATCTCTAACGTTCTTGACAGATACAAGTATATATAATAGTCATAGGGCACAGATTTGACTCCTGACAGACATCTCTTCTCATCATTAAAAGATCTTGTCAGGTTAAAAGTAAACTCCATTTCCCCAAATTCCAAAAAGCAGAAGGGAAAATTGGCTTCCTGTGGTGCCTATTAGCATAAGAAAGCACATACTGGCTCCCAGACTTCTTTCAGTGTAGTAAGTACCTGTTACATTTTACTTTTCCTTTTTTTAAAATTAGATATTTGCTTTATTTACATTTCAAAAGTTAACCCCATTACCCCTCCAAAACCCCCCTATCACATCCCTCTCCCCTGCTTACTAACCCCCCTTCCCCCACTTTCCTGACCTGGCATTCTGCTACACTGGGGCATCAAGCCTTCCCCGGACCAAGGGCCTCTTCCCTCATTGATGTCTAAAAAGGCCATCCTCTGCTATTTATGTAGCTGAAGCCATGGGTCCCTCCAGGTGTACTCTTCGGTTGGTTGGTGGTTTAGTCCCTGGGAGCTCTGGGGGTACTGGATATTATTGTTCCTCCTATGGGGCTGCAAAGCTCTTCAGCTTCTTTGTCTCTTTCTCTAGCTCCCCAATTGGGAACCCTATGCTCAGTCCATTGGTTGACTGTGAGTCAAGACAATTCGTAGTATTCCTGTAGCTTTGATAGGAACCCCAACAGATGGAATCAGAGAGGAGTGTTGAGGCTGAGTTTCTTTTTGCTGGTCAGGGATGTCTCCAACTGTTAACAGGTGTGTGGTAGATTTTATGCTGTAATCTTGTTGACCTTCAGGGCAATGGATATGGTCAAGATGATAATATGGGGACCATTTAATGAGGCTCTAATATCCCCTGGCTGGAGGGGAACCTGTTTCATAGAGGACAGAAACTTTAGGTGTAACATGTTTATGAGCCCATTGGACACCTTTGAGTTCTTCTAGCAATTGATGATCATCAAACTCAACAATGACTTCTGCCTGTACTTTAAGAAAAATGGGGTGTAGTATCTAGCACATGATTTTAAAAGGGGTGAGTCTTGTCTGGTAAGGGGAGTTTTATACCCAGTAGAGAGCAAAGAGAAGGAATGTTATTTAGTCATTATTAGTCTCTTAGGACAATTTAGTTAAGGTCTCTTTTAGAATTGTGTTTATTTTCTCTACCTGTTCTGAACTCTGGGGTCTATATTTATAAGTTTTTAGTTAATCTTTAGAATATTGACTAGCCGCTGACTTCCCTAGGACAACAAAGTTGGTCTTCTGTCTGACTCCATCATCTGAGGAAGTCCATATCTCAGCAGTATATCTTCTAAAAGTTTTTTTTGGTCATCCTGAATGTAATTTTATGTTTGGTAGGGAAAGTCTCAATCTAACCTGAATATGTAATTACAAACATGAGTAAATGTTTGCATGTATTCTTTTTTCTTTTTTTTTTTTTGCTTTTACCTCTGTGAAGTCTGTCTTCCTGTAGGCTCTAAGTTTTGTGCCTCTGAATCTATTATTGGAATTCTTTCTTAATCACAGCATTAGCTAGCTGCCAGGCTTTTTAGTTTTTGACAACTGTAGCTGTCTTTGAGTTGGAATCACTAATCTCAATGTCAAATCTTATATTTTCTAGACGCCCATGTGGGAAGTATGTGCAGTCTCATTTTTTTCTGGCACAGTGGGTTTATACTCTCTTGGATTTTATCATTTATAATATTGAGACACGGGCAATTTTTTAGCCCTGGTTATGTCATCTTTTGAATATTTAGGGTTGTCAAAGACAGGATCACCCAGTATCTAGGGAAGTCAGGGGCAAGAGAAGGCTGTTTTGTCAGTCCTATATTTACCTTTTGAAACTGGATCTTTTTCTCTCTGGTGTCTCAAGTAATGGGTGATAGCCCAGTTTTTAAGGTCCCATAAAGTCCTTAGAAGGGAAAAGAGACAGCATTTTTAACAAATGGTGCTGGATCAACTGGCAGTCAGCACACAGAAAAATGCAAATCGGCCCATTCTTATCTCCTTGTACAAAGCTCAAGTCCAAGGGGATCAAGGACCTACACATAAAACTAGACACACTGAAGCTTATAGAGGAGAAAGTGGGGAAGAATCTTGAACACAAGGGCACAGGGGAAAAGTTCCTGAACAGAACACCAATGGCTTATGCCCTAAGAACATGAATCAACAAGTGGACCCTCACGAAGCTGTATAGCTTCTGTAAGGCAAAGGACACTGTCAGTAGGACAAAAAGGCAACCAACAAATTGGGAAAAGATCTTTATCAATCCTACATCTGATAGAGGGATAATATCCAAGGTATACAAAGAACTCAGGATGTTAGGCTCAATAGAGTCAAATAACCCTATTGAAAAATGGGGTACAGAGCGAAACAAAGAATTCTCAACTGAGGAAACTCGAGTAGCTCTAAAGCACCTAAAGTAATGTTCAGCATCCTTAGTTATCAGGGAAATGCAAATCAAAACAACACTGAGATTCCACCTCACACCGATCAGAATGGCTAAGATGAAAAACTCAGGGGACAGCAGATCCTGGAGAGGATATGGGGAAAGAGGAACACTTCTCCATTGTTGGTGGGATTGCAAGCTGGTAAAACCACTCTGGATATCAGTTTGGCGATTCCTGAGAAAACTAGACAAAGTACTACCCAAGGACCCAGCTATACCATTCCTGGGATATACCCAGAAGATGCTCATACTTGTAATAAGGACACATGTTCCACTATGTTCATAGCTACCTAATTCATAATAGTCAGAAACTGGAAAGACCCAGATGTCCTTCAACAGAGGAATGGGTACAGAAACTGTGGTATATATACACAATGGAGTACTAATCAGCTATTAAAAACAATGAATTCATGAAATTCTTAGGCAAATGGATGGAACTAGAAAGTGTCATGCTGAGCGAGGTAATCCAATCACAAGAGAACACACATGGTATGCACTCACTGATAAGTGGATATTAGCCCAAAAGCTCAAAATAAACAAGTTACAAATCACAGACCAGAGGAAGCTCAAGAAGAAGGAGGACTGAAGTGGGGGTGCTTTGGTTCCTCTGAAAAAGGGAACAAAATACTCACAGGAGCAACTATGGAGACAAAGTGTAGAATGGAGACTTGAGAAAAGGCCACCCAGAGACTTCCCTATCTGGGGATTTATCCTATAAACAGTCACCAAACCCCAACACTACTATGGACAACAAGAAGCGCATAACAAAAGGAGCATGCCATGGTTGTCTTCAGAGGGGCCCTGCCAGAGCCTTACACATTCAGAGGCAGATGTTAGTAGCCAACTATTGGTATGGGAGTGGGGTCCCCAATGGAGGAGTTGGAGGGTGGTCCAGAGGAGCTGAAGGGGTTTACAGCCCCACGTGAAGAACAACAATGTTGACCACCCAGTCGCCCCAGGACTCCTAGGGACTAAACCAGCAACCAAGTGGTACACATGGTTCTAGCCAAAAATGTGGCAGAAGAATGCCTTGTCGGGTATCAGTGGGAGGAGTGGTCCTTGGTCAGATGAAGGCTAAATAGATGCCCCAACAAGGGGAAATTGAGAGAGGGAGTGGGAGTGAGTAGGGTTGAGGGGCATATACTTGGAGGCAGGGAGTGGGAGGAGGGGTTGGGGGGTTTTGGGAGGGGAGAAACTGGGAAAGGTTTTACTACTTTAAATGTAAATAAAGATTATATTAAATAAATATATAAATAAATAAATAAATAAATAAATAAATATTCCTAAGTTGATTGAAAGAAAAATTATAGACAGTCTGATAAAATTGAAGATTTACATGGAAAATATTTCTTTTTTTTTTTTAAATTTTATTTTCTAAGTTTTTTTTATATACATTCAAAATCATTTCCCATTTCCTGTTTCCTCCCTCCCCGAAAGTCCCATAAGCCCCCTTCCCTCCCTCTTTTCCCCATTCACTCCCGTCTCGCTTCTCTGTCCTGGCGTTCCCCGACATTCAGTCTTTCCAAGAACAGGGGTCTCTCCTTCCATCTTCTTAGAAATCTATTGATATGCGAATTGTGTCTAGGGTATTCCTACACCTGGGTAAATATCCACTTATCAGTGACTGCATACCAAGTGTGTTCTTTTGTGATTGGGTTACCTCACTAAGGATGATATTTTCCAGTTCTGAACATTTGCCTAGGAATTTCATGAATTCATTGTTTTTAATTGCAGAGTAGTATTCCATTGTGTAAATATACCACATCTTCTGAATCCATTCCTCCGCTGAGGGACATCTGGGGTCTTTCCAGCTTCTGGCTATTATAAATAAGGCTGCTATTAACATAGTGGACCATGTGTCCTTATTGCATGCAGGTAAAGCCTCTGGGTATATGCCCAGGAGTGGTATAGCCGGCCCTCTGGGAGTGTCATGCCCAGTTTTCTGAGGAACCGCCAGACTGCTTTCCAGAGTGGTTTTACCAGCTTGCAATCCCACCAGCAGTGGAGGAGTGTTCCTCTTTCTCCACATCCTCGCCAACAACTGCTGTCTCCTGTGTTTTTGATCTTAGCCATTCTGACTGGTGTGAGATGGAATCTCAGGGTTGTTTTGATTTGCATTTCCCTAATGACTAAGGGTGATGAACATCTCTTTAGGTGCTTCTCAGCCATTAGATATTCTTCAAGTGAGAACTCTTTGTTTAGCTCTGTACCCCATTTTTTAATAGGGTTACTTGACTCTCTGGAGTTTACCTTCTTGAGTTCTTTGTATATATTGTATATTAGCCCTCTGTCAGATGTAGGGTTGGTAAAGATCATTTCCCACTTAGTTGGTTGCTGCTTTGTCTTTTTGACAGTGTCTTTTGCCTTGCAAAAACTTTGTAATTTAATGAGGTTCCATTTGTCTATTCTTGATCTTAGAGCATAAGCTATTGGAGTTCTGTTCAGGAAATTCTCCCCTGTGCCCAGATGTTCAAGGTTCTTCCCTAGTTTCCTTTCTATTAGTTTCAGTGTGTCTGGTTTTATGTGGAGGTCTTTGATCCACTTGGAATTGAGCTTAGTGCAAGGAGATAAGAATGGGTTAATTTGCATTTTTCTGCATGTTGACCTCCAGTTGAGCCAGCACCATTTGTTGAAAAGGCTATCTTTTTTCCACTGGATGGTTTTAGCTCCTTTGTCAAAGATCAAGTGACCATAGGAGTGTGGATTCATTTCTGGGTCTTCAATTCTGTTCCATTGATCTACATGCCTGTCACTGTACCAATACCATGCGGTTTTTAACACTATTGCTCTGTAGTACAGCTTGAGGTCCGGGATACTGATTCCCCCAGAGGTTCTTTTGCTCCTGAGAATAGTTTTAGCTGTTCTGGATTTTCTGTTATTCCAGATGAATTTTTGAATTCTCTTGCTATCTCTATGAAGTATTGAGTTGGGATTTTGATGGGGATTGCATTGAATCTGTATATTACTTTTGGCAAGATGGTCATTTTTACTATATTAATTCTGCCAATCCATGAGCATTGCAGATTTTTCCATCTTCTGAGTTCTTCTTCAATTTCTTTCTTCAGAGACTTGAAGTTCTTGTCATAGAGATCTTTCACTTGTTTGGTTAGAGTCACATCAAGATACTTTATATGGTTTGTGGCTATCATGAAGGGTATCATTTCTCTTACTTCTTTCTCAGCCTGCTTGTCCTTTGAGTATAGGAAGGCTACTGACTTGCTTGAGTTGATTTTATATCCCACCACTTTGCTGAAGTCGTTTATCAGCTGTAGGAGTTCTCTGGTGGAGTTCTTTGGGTCGCTTAAGTATAATATCATATCGTCTGCGAATAGTGATAATTTGACTTTTTCCTTTCCAATTTGTATCCCTTTGACCTCTTTTTGTTATCTAATTGCTCTAGCTAGAACTGCGAGTAGTATATTGAAAAGATACGGAGAGAGAAGGCAGCCTTTTCTAGTCCCTGATTTTAGTGGGATTGCTTCAAGTTTCTCTCCATTTAGATTGATGCTGGCTACTGGTTTGCTGTAAATTGCTTTTACTATGTTTAGATATGGGCCTCGAATTCCTGATCTTTCCAAGACCTTTAGCATGAAAGGATGTTGAATTTTGTCAAATGCTTTCTCAGCATCTAATGAGATGATCATGTGGTTTTTTCTTTGAGATTGTTTAGTGGATTACATTGATGGATTTCCTTATATTGAACCATCCCTGCATCCCTGGGATGAAGCCTACTTGATCATAGTGAATGATTGTTTTGTTGTGTTCTTCGATTCGGTTGGCAAGAATTTTATTGAGTATTTTTGCATCGCTATTCATAAGAGAGATTGGCCTGAGATTATCTTTCTTTGTCGGGTCTTTGTGTGCTTTTTGTATTAGTGTAATTGTGGCTTCATAGAACGAGTTGGGTAGTGTTCCTTCTGTTTCTATTTTGTGGAACACTTTGAAGAGTATTGGTGTTAGGTCTTCTTTGAAGGTCAGATAGAATTCTGCACTGAAACCATCTGGACCTGTGCTTTTTTTGATTGGAAGACTTCCAATGACAACTTCTATTTCTTCAGGGGTTATAGGGCGGTTTAGATGGACTATTTGATCCTGATTTAATTTTGGTATTTGATATCTGTCAAGGAAAATGTCCATTTCCTCGAGATTTTCTAGTTGTGTTGAATACAGGTTTTTTTAGTAGGATCTGATGATTTTTTGAATTTCCTCAGTTTCTGCTGTTATATCTCTGCCTTATCATTTCTGATTTTATTAATTTGGATACTGTATCTGTGCCCTCTGGTTAGTCTGGCTAAGGGCTTATCTATCTTGTTGATTTTCTCAAAGAACCAACTCCTCGTTTTCTTGATTCTTTGTATGGTTTTATTTGTTTCTACTTGATTGATTTCAGCCCTGAGTTTGATGACTTCCTGCCTTCTACTCCTCTTTGGTGTATTTGCTTCTTTTTGTTCCAGGGCTTTCAGGTGTGCCATTAAGCTGTTAGGGTATGCTGTCTCCCTTTTCTTTTTGGCGGCACTAAGGGCTATGAATTTTCCTCTTAGTACTGCTTTCATTGTGTCCCATAAATTAGGGTATGTTGTGCCTTCATTTTCATTAAATTTCAAAAAGTCTTTGATTTCTTTCTTTATTTCCACCTTGACCAAGTTATCATTGAGTAGAGCATTATTCAGACTCCATGTGTATGTGGGTTTTCTTTTGTTTTTGTTGCCATTGAAGACCACCCTTATTACATAGTGATCTGATAGGAGGCATGGGATTAGTTCTATCTTCTTATATCTGTTGAGGTCTGATTTGTCACCAATTATATGGTCGATTTTGGAGAAGGTGCCATGAGGTGCTGAGAAGAAGGTGTATTATTTAGTTCTAGAATGAAATGTTCTATATACATATACATCTGTTAGTTCCATTTGGTCCAAGGCTTCAATTAGATTCACTGTGTCCCTGTTTAGTTTCTGCCTTCCTGAACGATCCATTTCAGAGAGCTGGGTGTTGAAGTCACCCACTATTATTGTGTGAGGTTCGATGTGTGTTTTGAGCTTTAGTAAAGTTTCTTTTACAAATGAGGGTGCCCTTGCATTTGGAGCATAGATATTCAGAATTGAGAGTTCTTCTTGGTGGATTTTTCCTTTAATCAGTATGTATTGTCCTTCTGTGTCTTTTTTGATGACTTTAGGTTGAAAATCAATTTTATCTAATATTAGGATGGCAACTCCGGCTCGTTTCTTGGGGCCATTTGCTTGTAAAATTGTTTTCCAGCCTTTTACTCTGAGGTAGTGTTTGTCTTTGACACTGAGGTGCGTTTCCTGCATGCAGCAAAATGCAGGGTCCTGTTTACATATCCAGTCTGCTAGTCTATGTCTTTTTATTGGGGAATTGAGACCATTGATATTATGAGAGATTAAGGCATAGTGATTATTGCCACCTGCAATTCTTGATGCTATCTTTACGTTTGTGTGGTTATCTACTTTTGGGTTTGAAGCAAGAAGGTTACTATCTCATTTTTTCCAGGGTGTTGTTTCTCTCCCTGTATTGGTGGTTTCCACCTATTATCCTATGCAGGGCTGGATTTATGGAAAGATATTGTGAAAATTTGGTTTTATCATGGAATATCTTGGTCTCTCCATCTATGGTGATTGAGAGTTTTGCTGGGTATAGTAGTCTAGGCTGGCATTTGTGCTCTCTTAGTGTCTGCATGAGATCTTCCCAGGATCTTCTGGCTTTCATAGTCTCTGGTGAGAAGTCTGAAGTGATTCGGATAGGTTTTCCTTTGTATGTTACTTGGCCCTTTTCTCTTACTGCTTTTAATATTCTTTCTTTGTTTAGTACATTTGGTGTTTTGATTATTATGTGACAGGAGGTATTTCTGTTCTGGTCCAGTCTGTTTGGAGTTCTGTAGGCTTCTTGTACGTTCATCGGCATCTCTCTCTTTAGGTTAGGGAAGTTTTCCTCCATAATTTGGGTGAAGATGTTTACTGGCCCTTTAAGTTGCAAGTCTTCACTCTCATCTATACCTATAATCCTTAGGTGTGGTCTTCTAATTGTGTCCTGGATGTCCTAGATGTTTTGGGTTACACGTTTTTTGCATTTTGCATTTTCTTTGACTGTTGAGTCGATACTTTCTATGGTATCTTCAGCACCGGAGATTCTTTCTTCCATCTCTTGTATTCAATTGTTGATGTTTGCATCTATGACTCCTGATTTCTTCCCAAGATTTTCTATCTCCAAAGTTGTCTCCCTTTGTGATTTCTTAGTTGTTTCTACTTCCTTTTTTAGATCTTGGATGGATTTGATGAGATTCTTCTCTTGTTTGTTTGTATTTTCCTGTATTTCTTTAAGGTATTTTTGCGTTACCTCTTTCAGGATTTCTGCCTGTTGACCCAAGTTCTCCTGCATTTCTCTGAGCGATTTTTGTCTTTCCTTCTCATGGGATTCCATCTGTTGATCCATCGTCTCCTGCATTGCTTTAAGCAGATCTCGTGTTTCCTTTGTAAAGGCATCTATCCATTGATTCATTTTGTTGAGCACTTTTTGTGTTTCCTCCCTATGGGCATCCGTCTGTTGACCCATATTCTTCTGCACATCTTTATGCAGTTTTTGTGATTCCTTTGAAAGTGCATCTACCCGTTGATTCATTTCTTTAAGCGATTTTTGTGTTGTCTCCTTGTGGGTCTCCATCTTTTGATCCATGTTCTCCTGCATTTGTCTAAGCGACTTTTATGTTTCCTTTGTAAGGGCTTCTAACCGTTGATTCATAGTCTCCTGTAATTCTTTATTTGATTTATTTGTGTCCTTCTTGTGATCCTCTAATAGCATCATGAGGAGTGATTTTAAATCCAGATCTTGTCTTTCAGGTGTGGTGGGGTCTTCAGGACTTGCTGCTGTTGGAGAGTTGGGTTCGGATGGTGCCATATTACTTTGATTTCTGTTGGTAACGTTCCTACTTTTGCCTTTTGCCATCTGGTTACCTCTGATGTTAGTTGGTCCTGCTGTCACTGGCTGTTGGTTGGACGTCCTGTGAGCCTGCAAAGCTACTTCTGGCCCCCCTGGCTTACCAGGATTCCCCTGGCACCGATTTCTGGTGCCTGCCCTGCTCCTGAGTGACTTTGGAGCCCTGATGTGCCTTGCCCCAAGTGATGTTATAATGGGGAATCCCTGCACATCCAAAGGCTCAATGTAATGGATTCCCGGAGCAGAGGTCGCCAAAGGGAGGCTGGTATGCTCCTGCCCTGTGCAGGGGTGTGTGATCTC
This sequence comes from Tokudaia muenninki, assembly GCA_036184385.1. Lineage (NCBI taxonomy): Eukaryota > Metazoa > Chordata > Mammalia > Rodentia > Muridae > Tokudaia > Tokudaia muenninki. Next base: position 105,793,823 of record BTHS01000023.1, on the reverse strand, counting down.
TCCCAGAGTTGGGGGAAGGGGGCGTCCCTCTGCAAGGCAGAAGTCCCACAGCAGAGCTGGCGCGCTGGTCACTGCAGCCCTGCCCAGCTCCTGCGAGCAGCGTACACACAAGCCACCCGAGACCCAAGCAATATTATGCCCGTCTGTCTCCGAGCCTGGCAGTCCCGACCACCTGGACACTGGAGCAAAGATGGCGGAGTGCACCCTGCATACTCTTGGTGGCACTGGCCACCCTGCAGAGGAGATGGCCTACAGCAAATCTGGCGCCCAGAGGACCACAGCGCTGTCCCGTTCTTGGGACCAGATGGAAGCCCCAACAGGTCTTGTCCCGAGCAATGTTATATTGGGGGTAACCTGGGTACCTGTCTCTTCAGTGCAGTATGGGAACAGAAGTCGCGGAAGGGAAGCCCGAAAATATTTCTGATAAAATTGAAGAAAAATATAGAAAAACATTAAAATTGAAGATTATCATGGACAATTATACCAATAAAATGATAAGCATAAAAATATTCCTAAATTGATTGAAAGTGGAATTATAAACATTTTCTGACAAAACTGAAGATTTACATGGAAAATATTTCTGATAAAACTGAAGAAATATATAGAAAAATGCTAAAATTAAAGATTATCATGGAAAATAATACAGTTAAAATGGTGGACATAAAAACATTACTAAATTGAAAGAGGAATCACAAACATTTTCTGGTAAAATTGAAGATTTACATGAAAAAAATATTTCTGTTAGACTATGTTTTTTGTTGGGGAATTGAGTCCATTGATGTTATAAGATATTAAGAAATAGTAACACTCCTCCACTGCTGGTGGGATTGCAAGCTGGTCAACCACTCTGGAAAGCAGTCTGGTGGTTCCTCAGAAAACTGGACATGACACTCCCAGAGGATCCGGCTATACCACTCCTGGGCATATACCCAGAGGCTTTACCTGCATGCAATAAGGACACATGCTCCACTATGTTCATAGCAGCCTTATTTATAATAGCCAGAAGCTGGAAAGAACCCAGATGTCCCTCAATGGAGGAATGGATTCAGAAGATGTGGTATATTTACACAGTGGAATACTACTCTGCAATTTAAAACAATGAATTCACGAAATTCCTAGGCAAATGGTCAGAACTGGAAAATATCATCCTTAGTGAGGTAACCCAATCACAAAAGAACACACATGGTATGCAGTCACTGATAAGGGGATATTAACTCAGAGTCTCAGAATACCCTAGACACAATTCGCATATCAATAGATTTCCAAGAAGATAGAAGGAGAGACCCCCTGGCCCTGGATAGACTGGATGTAGGGAAATGCCAGGATAGAGAAGCAAGAGAGGGTTGAATGAGTAAAAGAGGGAGGGAAGGGGGCTTATGGGACTTTCATGGAGGGAGGAAACGGGAAAGGAGGAAATGATTTTGAATGTAATTTAAAAAAACTTAGAAAATAAATTTAAAAAAAAAGAAAAAAAATATAAATAGTGATTGTGGCTTCCTGATATTTTTGATGTTCTTTTTATGTTTGTGTGGTTACTTTCTTTTGGGTTTGTTGGAAAAAGATTATTTTCTTGCTTTTTCTAGGGTGTAGTTTCCCTCCTCATGTTGGCACTTTCCATATATTATCCTTTGTAGGGCTGGATGTATGGAAGATATTGTGTAAATTTGGTATCATCATGGAATATCTTGTTTTCTCCAACTATGGTAATTGAGAGTTTTGCTGAGTATAGTAGTTTGGGCTGGCATATGTGTTTTCTTACCATGTGTATGTGATATGCCCAGGATCTTCGAGCTTTCGCCTCAGGTTGAGAAGTCTGGTGTAATTCTGATAGGCCTGCCTTTATAGGTTATTGACCATTTTCCTTTACTGCTTTTAATATTCTTTCTTTGTTTAATGCATTTGGTATTCTGATTATTATGTGCCTGGAGGACTTTCTGGTCTGGTTCAGTCTGTTTGGAGTTCTGTAGGCTTTTTGTATGCTCATAGATATCTCTTTCTTTAGGCTAGGTAAGTTTTCTTCTATAATTTTGTTGAAGATATTTACTGGCCCTTTAAGTTGGAAATCTTTGCTCTCTTCTATACCTATAAATCTTAGGTTTTGTCTTCTCATTTTGTCCTGGATTTCGTGGATGTTTTGGGTCAGGAGTTTTTTTCACTTTGCATTTTCTTTGACTGTTGAGTCAATGTTTTCTGTGGTATCTTCAGTCGCTGAGATTCTTTCTTCTATCTCTTGTACTCTGTTGTTGATGCTTGCATCTATGACTCCTGAATTCTTTCCAAGATTTTCTATCTCCAGAGACGTCTCACTTTGTGATTTCTTTATTGTTTCTACTTCCATTTTTAGATCCTGAATGGTGTTTTTCAGTTCCTTCACTTGTTTGTTTGTGTTCTCCTGTAATTCTTTAAGTGATTTTTGTGTTTCCTCTTTAAGGGCTTTTACCGTTTGACCCATGTTCTCCTATATTTCTTTAAGGGAGTTATTTATGTCCTTCTTGATATTCTCTAACAGCATCGTGAGATGAGACTTTAAGTCCAGCTCTTGCTTTTCCAGTGTGTTGGGGTATTCGGGACTTGCTGTGGTGGGAGAACTGGGCTCTGATGCTGCCAAGTAGACTTGGTTTCTGTTGGTAGGGTTCTTGCACTTGCCTTTCTCCATCTGTTTTTTTCTGGTGTTAGTTGGTCTTGTTGTCTCTGGCTGGAGCTTGTCTCTCCTATGGGCCTACAAGCCTGATTCTGTACTGGGAGACCAACTCTCTTCTGGCAGGGTTCATGCAGAGAAGGTTGTGGAGCTGCCTAGTTTCCTGCTGCAGATGGCGGCCGGAAGGAATTTTTATATTTTAATTTTGACAGTCTTTTTTTTTTTTCTCATAAGTCATCTCCTGATGGAGCTTTCTGTCTCTCTGTCTTTCTGTCTTTCTGTCTTTCTGTCTGTCTTTCTTTCTTTCTGTCTGTCTTTCTGTCTGTCTTTCTCTCTCTCTCTCTCCCTCTCTCTCTCTCTCTCTCTCTCTCTCTCTCTCTCTCTCTCTCTCTCTCTCTCTCTCTCTCTCCTCTTGCTGGAACTCCTTGTTTTGAGCTATCTGTTCAGCTTTCTGGGCCAACCTTTTTGTTGGGGTGGCTCTGCCCATATGATCTCTATGTTTGAGAACACTACTGTACCATCATACCCCTGTGCATCCTGAATGAAGCTGTTGTCACTGTTGAACCATGTTACCTCTGCATCCATCAAAGGGATATCCTAAAAATCTGGTCTGGTCCAATAGATGTGGGCCAAAATGTCTGAGCAGTCATGTAGAGGCCCACTGACTTCTGGGTCAGGCAACAGGGTAGCTGGGCTTAGAACAGTTGGGGTCTGAAAGGTTATTTTAGGGGAATTTAAGAGGAAAGGCTAGTAATGAGTTATTCTGGCATTGTTGTTGTTCAGGCTTTGGCCCAGTGGCAGTTTGTCAACCTCTGTGATGACTTGTAAACAAGGAGGCCAACCTCTGGCAACTGCGTCTAATTTCTTTGACAGGTAGACAATTGGGTGGGACCAGTGCCCAATTCTGAGTCAATTTTTGTTTTTTTGTTATCTCAGATTTCTTGTTTATGAAGAGATGGAAGGGCATAGTCCATTTTGGCAACCCCAAAGCTGGTGGAAAAAAGTGGTTTTTGGCCTCAGAGAGTCACCTTTGACATTTTCTTAATATATATCTCCTTGAAATAGGGAGGTTTCCTGCAGTTGTCAGAGTAGAGCCTTTTTATCAGAAGCTCTATAGTCTAAATTTTCTAGGGCCTCTAAGAGGTCCTGGGTCTTTTTAAAGCACTTTGTTTGATTTCTGTTGTCACCAGGGGGTCATTTACAAGCTGTAAGATAGTCAAGTTAGGGTGTTGTGTTTTGTACTAACTCAGGTCTTTGATCTTGGGTGAAAAGGGTAATCTGAAGAAAGAATCTTTGAAATCTAGCACCATATTTCATTGGCACTGAGGAGGAACAACATTCAAGAGGGTGTAGGGATTAGGGACTGTTGGGTGCATAATGAGTGGGCTACCCTGTCCACTTTTAAGGCTACTGTTCTTTGGGTAGTCCATGAGTATTGCTTACCTTCTGTTGTCCCATGGACCTATGATCTTTTGAAGAGTCTTTATCTTACTAAGTATATTGGTTTTGTTTGTTTGTTTATTGTTTTTTAAAGAAGTTTTAGACATCTTTTATAGTCTTCTGGTTTGACTGTGGCTATCAACAGAATTTATGTCAGATAGCAAGTCTGTTGTTCTTTTTGGTTTTTTTTGTCTGATTGATAAAGGGCAGAGCCATCGTTTATATCTTTGGCCAAATTCGTGGACTATGGTATAGTCATTTTGAGACCTATCAGTAGAGGCTAGTGATTTACGAATAAAGCTTTACCATTAGTGGTACTGGAGTCCTAATCTGGGAGGGTTAAGGAAAAGTCAGAATGGTGAGTTTCCCCATGAGGCCAGGAGCCAGTTTCCTGGCCTCTGTCTATGGTGAAGAGCAGCTGTAAGAGGTATTTTCAATTATCTCAAGTAGGCTGGTGGGTGAAGAGGACCATCTCTAAGAGAATAATTAAAACTTGAGGGTTGTCTGAAAATGGGGAGTTCTGAGTTCTCTAGTTAAAAAAGAATATAGTAGCAAGGGCCAATAGTGAAGAGGTTAGTTTCCTTGATCACTGACAGGCCCAGGATGACAGACTCAGGCTTAGAAGGCTAATCTTATCTATATTTTTATCTTTGCATATAGGGTGTGGGGGCAGAGTCTGGAGGAATTTACTCTAAAGCCCTCTTGCGTTGCCTGTCACCCTAACATAGTACATTGTCTTATATATCTTAGTTCCAGGTAGGTGACTGTACTGAGTACCCTAAAGAACATGGAAGGGAGTAGTTGTTTCTCAGTGGGCTAAGTGTGGCAGGATGGTGTCAATGGAGACCCTCTTTTTATAACTAAGAGACTGCATCTGTTCATACAGGGAGTACTTCTCCTGGCACTCACTGAGGAAAATGAGTGACCAGGCATCTATTCTAAGCTCCAGTGAGGGAGAAATCTGCTCACTCTGGGGCTCTCTTGCCCAGTCTGTCCGGTCTTGGAGCCCTACTCTTTGGGAACTTATCTCCCCACTCAGGAGATCTCAGTTAGGGCATTGGGAGGTGTCATTCTTAAACTTTTCTAGGACAGAACAATGTAATGTCATGTCCAGCCTGCATATAGCAGAAGGGTGTGTGTGGCCTACAGCAAGGGCGGCATAGGGGGTTTTGTAACATCAGGAGCCACGTTTGTAGCCTCCCCTGGACGTGTGATTGGGCGGGAACTTGCCAAGGAGATTCACCGCCAGGTCCGCTGTGAAGCCAGGCCAGGTTCCATGTGCCCTGCAGCCAGCAGGGAAGTGGCCAAAAGGGCCCTGCAAGCTGTACTGAGAAAGGGGTTTGGTCCCTGGGGTATGTAAAGCCACCTCAGTGTGTGTGGCAGGTGGTTCTGCACATTTGCCGGGACAGACCTCAGCGCCATGTTGGAGGGTGCTGTCTTCCCTTGCTGGTGAGCCAACATCACTAGAACTCCCTGTGGTCCCCACAAGTGGTGCCATGGGCCCCACCCTTCTGTCTACACAGCTCGCCACACAGTCAAGCAGAATAGCCAATGTCCATTCCTTCACAGCAGAGTCCCCAGGTCCTGTAACAAGAAACAGAGTGGACACAATTCCTTAAATTGGCATATAGAGTGAAAGCCAGCAAAGAAAATAAACAAGATGGTAGCTCTGAGCCGTGTAGCAGGGTTCCAGGTCCACTTCCTTCTTTCCAGAAATTAACACCAAGGGCACTCCTCCCCATCCCCACCCCCACCCCCACTCCCACCCCCACCCCTGCGGCACTGGAACATCTTCCAAGCCCCCACAGCTGTGACCCTCCAGCATGTTCACTTTAGTAGGATTTCATGACCACTTTAGTTGTTTCTTGCCACGAAATATAGATTTTTAGGCCTCTTCAACACAGAATTGCAGAATTATTTAGAATAGAATTATTATGGCAAAGCACAGGTGCATAGACACAGACAGGAATTACCATACATAAAAATACGGACAGATACACAGACTCAGACATTATTGGTATTGAGACTGTCCAGGTTGGGTCCTGGAGGCCTTGGAGTTTCTGGCCAACATACCAAAATATTGTACTATAAAGAATTCATGAACTCCAAAGGACCACCAAGAAGCAAATTTTGATGTGATCACATTAAGGTCTCTTTATTACAAACTCAAGTTTGGACTTACTCACCACCAACCCACAGGACAGTTTGCTTAAGCAGCCCCTAACTCATCAGGACAAAGTTTTGCAGGAAAATGAGAGCAAATGTGAGGGTGTCTATCCTGGCAATCATCTAATAGAATGGGTATTGTAAACTGATAGCTGGGTGCTCTGAAGCAAGACCATGAACAATCACACACTGTCTGAAAGTACATCAATAGAAGTAGTTAGGAAGTAACTCTGGGGAATGGGCCAAGGACAAGTCATGAAGTTTTTCCTGGTACTTAAGTGCAGTGCAGCTTGGGTTCTGCTGCAGGTCAAGTTCTCAGGCATTTTTTTTTCTTTTAAGATGTAGTCCAGTACCAAGATGGAGTAGGTGTGACCTGTCAGTAGACTGGAAGGAAAGAAAGGGAGGGAGGCATGGGAGGAAGGAAGGGAGGCAGGGATGGCAGGAGGGAAAGAGAGGGAGGGAGGGAGGGAGGGAGGGAGGGAGAGAGAGAGAGAGAGAGAGAGAGAGAGAGAGAGAGAGAGAGAGAGAGAGAGAGAGAGAGAGAGAGAGAGAGAGAGAGAGAGAGAGAGAGAGAGAATATTTAAACAATGATTTGGAACATAACATGATACATAAAAAGTTGAAAATTTAGTAGAAGGTTTATTTTAACATAGCAATAATTTGAGCCAGAATAAGGGCTGATGGCAGACATAAACTATATTTTCACAGTTTTAGAAGGCATAGTACATAGTACAGTTAGGTTAAACAAACGGTGGGCAAAAGTGGAAACAGCTTAAATCAGAAACCAGGAACCTAGAGGTGAGAGCAGGGATACTTTAGCTTAGAATCCCTTCAAAAGTATAACTGGCATTTCTAGCTGTACTATATCTCCTCAGCTCTGGTAGGTCTCCCAACAAGCAGAATCAACCCATGGTTGAGTGACTGGTTTCATATTCAGGTGGAACCAGAATAGAGGCTGTCATGGAAATGGCATACCACACACACACACACACACACACACACACACACACACACACACACACACACCACCACCACCACCACCACCACTATCACCACCACCACCACCACCACCACCACCACCACCTCACACACACAACACCATAGAACACACACAACATACAACACACACTGTACACATGCACACTACACCCCCCATCCACACATACTTTTAAGAAATAATGAAAACCAAAGAAGCATAGATGCAATATATTACAAAAATATATATAATTCCTTAAGAATTCTTATAACTCAATTGCCAAACAATCTTAAGAGAATCCTGAACAAATAAAATGTTATGAATTATAAAACAATGGATCATAAGCATACTAAAAACCTAAGGAGTAAAATAGATGAAAATTACAGTAGAAGAATGCTGTCTTGTCCTGGACTACTTGATGCCTGCCTGACCCTAACTTCCCTAAGGATTGGAGGTGAGGTTGCATGGAGTCAATGACACAGACCCCAGAAGCAGGTGAGAAATACCACAGCAAACTTATCTCAACACTGCTGCAAGCTACTTTAATACCCTTCACCAGTTCCCCATTGTTTCCAAGAAAGCATCTCTACTAAACAGCAGTTCCATATTGGCTGGCATTGTCTATGTCAGCAATCCTTAGTCTTTTGGGCAGTCTTCAATTAGGTCCTCCTGCAGAGGTGCCTTTTTGGCTGGTGACCTGCAGCATTTATATAGAGGTGGTGACCACCTTTTCACCTATAGAAGAAAGATCAATTTTGACATTAAGTAAGGATTATTACACTAGTGTAATGACAACATGGATACCTAGAACTTCTCGATTGTACTCTGGAAGTAGGGAAAGCCTTCTCAGATGGTAATTCTTCGACATAATTAGCTCAATTCCATGATTATTAGACTTAACAACTCTTCCCTGTTAATTTATCCCGAAAGCCCATAGAAAAATTCTAGATATGGTAGATAACTTTTTATTTTATAACAAATATAATTATTTTTCAAGTGTAGTGTATGGTTAATTTTAAATTCACTTTTTTTCTTACCCTTTCTTTATCCTTTTCCTTAGTGAGCAATAAAACTGAGTAAAGAATGACAAGAAATAAAATGGGGGAGAAAGTGAAAGGACCCAAGGAGGTGAAGGGATTTGCAGCCCCATAGGAGGAAAAACAATATGAACCACCCAGTACCCCAAGAGCTCCCAGGGACTAAACCACCAACCAAAGAGTACACATGGAGGGACCCATGGCTCCAGCTGCATATGTAGCAGAGGATGGTTTTGTTGGACATCAAAGGGAGGAGAAGTCCTTGGTCCTGAGAAAGCTCGATGCCCCAGTAAAGGGGAATGCCAGGAACGGGAAGCAGGAGTCTGTGGATTGGTGAACAGGGGGAGGGGGATGGGTTAGGGGGTTCTGGGGGGGGGGGAGAACCAGGAAAGAGGACAACATTTGAAATGTAAATAAAAAATATATCTAATACAAAAAAAAACAACTCAATGTAATTGGAGAGCTATGCAGGCAGAAATCAAATATTAGGGTAATAGTGAAGTTAAACAGGAGAAATAAGAATGATATATATGTGTGTGTGTGTGTGTGTGTGTGTATGTATATGTATATAAAATCTCCTGTTATTTTACAGAAGTATGTGATATTTATCCCTTAAGATAAAAACAATATACAAATATATAATATTTAAATTTAAAAATTGTCATGAACATATGGTGTATCTGTAAGCCCCTGTGAATACTGAATATTTAATTTAAAGTATGTTTCTGAAGGTGTTTGGGGAGAGACAGAAAATCAATATTTATGGCATAAATTTAAGGACATGTCAAGAGAAAGAAAGAAAGAAAGAAAGAAAGAAAGAAAGAAAGAAAGAAAGAAAGAAAGGAAGGAAGGAAGGAAGGAAGGAAGGAAGGAAGGAAGGAAGGAAGGAAGAAAAACCTGCTTCTTAAAAGAACATTTGAAACCAAACACTTGTACAAAAACACTTTATCTGTTTTCATCTTTGTTAGAAACTCAATATTGAAAATGTGATTGTTTTCTTAAATGTACATACTAAACATCTGTTAAATCAGGAATGTATTTAAGACTTTAGATATAACTAAGAAATGAGAAATTAATTATTACTAAGAAAAGTAAGAGGCAGGATTAACTCCTAAATATTATGAAGCTTTAATAATTATAACAGTATGATATTGACATAAGAAAAATCAACATTAATTAGTAGAGTAGAATGGAAAATACAGAATCATACATAAATTTATGTGAACAATAAGTATGAAATCAACATTTCAAATCAGTGAATAAAGTGTTTTATTCAAATGGTACCAGAACAACCAGTTAATTTTTTTAGCAATGAAATTCCATGTTTCCTTATATTCTTGAGGTATTTCTATGATACATGCTAAGATGCAGTCACTGAAGCTTGATCCACTGGGATTTTCCTGCAGTGATGGGCAACTAACTCTGCCTTGTGTGTTGGTTTTTCTTGAATGCGATGCAAACCCTGACTAAATTATGTTAAGAGTCTATTTATAACACTTATTCGGAGGCACTCAATTTCCTCACTCTCCATTTGTTTCATTTTTAAAGAAAGGATGTAAATAGTTAAATTGAAAGAAAATTGTGAAGAAAATCAAGGAACCAATATTTCCTACAAAGAGGAGATTCTAATTTTGTGGTTCAATGGTGTATGACCATGGAGAAATACATAAATACATTTGGTGAATTGATCTATAATTTGAGTATGGGTCAACTGAATCAGCTAATTTTCCAAGTGACTATAGACACTGAATTAAGTAAAATTAAGAGATGATTATTACATTCAGCTTAAATACATATTACTGTGAACTGATATCTTAGCATTCTGAAATCAAGTCTCATAATTCAAAACATGAAACAAATCATTATTAATATTCTTAATGAAAAAAATAAAACATCTTTCCCCATGTTTCTCTAATAAACTCTATGTCATTAAACCATATTTCAAGGCATAGATTTCAATGTCTTTTCCTCAAAGTATTTCTATAAAATTGGGTAAGATGATGAAAATTTTAGCATGGAACTTTGATTTTAGGAAAGTTACGGAGATGCCCCAGCAATTAGACATAGGATCATTTGCAAGCATAGGATCATTGAGCTATAACACAGTTAGGCATGAGCACCAAATATGCTTATGGAGGTTAGTTTTTAATCCCGTCTCCCAACTCACCTCCGATCTAATATCCCAACTCCATGAAAATCAACCTTTGTTAAATCTACTTTATTTCATACCTTCAAACATGAGCAATCTAATTTACATTTACAACCCTCCAATCTAATACTGTTATTTCTATTTTATAAAAGTTTCTATTGAATTGTTTTTAATGTGTGTTTAAATTTACAATTAAGTAAAATAAAATGAAACAAAATGTCTAAATATCTTTGTTTTCCATTCAGTTGGCTTGAATCTTAGCATAAGGTTTTACCTCTATTAGAATTCAGGGAAGTACTGGAAGTACTAGAAACACTCCTGAACTCCAGAAGAAGTTGGAAAATGTAAATATATTAATAATCTTTATTAATACCTTGCCTATAGGACAAATCTGTCTGTCTCTGTCTGTCTGTCTGTCTGTCTGTCTGTCTGTCTGTCTGTCTCTCTCTCTCTCTCTCTCTCTCTCTCTCTCTCTCTCTCTCTCTCTCTCTCTCTCTCTCTCTCTCTCTCTCTCTCTCTCTTTGCCTCTCTCCTCCCTCCCTCCTAGAGAAGAAAAGAAAGAAAACCATATTTAAAGTATTTTGTTTTACCAAATGTTGAATTTTCTCTTTTTTATGTTTTTTAAATTGGATATTTTCTTTATTTACATTTCAAATGTTGTCCCCTTTCCCGGTTACTGTGCCCCTGAAAGCCTCTATCCTATTCTTCCTCCCCCTGCTTCTATGAGGGTGTTCCTCCACCTACCCCACTACCACCTACATAATTCCCCTACACTGTGGCATCTATGGAGCCATCGTAGAACAAAGGACCATTCCTCCCATTGATGCATGACAAGGCAATCCTTTGGAATGTATGCAGATGGAGCCATGTGTACTTGGATGAAGGCTTAGTGCCTAGGAACTATGGGGGTGGGGTCTGATTGGTTGATATTTTAGTTCTTCTTATTAGGTTGCAAACCCCTTCAGCTCCTTCAGTTCTTTCTCTAACTCCTCCATTAAGGACACTGCGCTCACTCCAGTAGTTAGCTGCAAGCATCCACCTCTGTATTTGTCAGGCTCTGGCAGGGCCTCACAGGACACAGCCATATCAGGCTCTATTCAGCAAGAATTTCTTGACATCCACAGTAATGTTGGGGTTTGGTGAGTGTATGTGTGATAGATCCCCAGGTGGGACAGTCTCTGGATGGTCGTTCCTTCAGTCTCTGCTCTACACTTTATTTCCATATTTGCTCCTGTGAGTATTTTGTTACCATTCTTAGAAGAACCGAAGCACCCACACTTTGGTCTTCCTTCTTCTTGAACTTCATGTAGTCTAAGAATTGTATCTTGGGTATTTGAAGTTTTGGGCTAATATTCACATACTAGTGAGTGCATACCATGTGTGTTCTCTTGTGATTGGGTTACCTTACTCAGGATGATATTTTCTAGTTCTACCCATTTGCCTAAGAATTTCATGAATCCATGACTTTTAATAGTTGAGTAGTACTCCATTGTATAACTATACCACATTCTGTATCCATTCCTCTGATGAAAGATATCAGGATTATTTCCAGCTTCTGGCTATTTTAAATAAGGTTGCTATGAACATAGTGGAGCATGTGTCCTTATTACATGTTGGGGAATCTTCTGGGTATATGCCCAGGAGTGGTATAGCTGGGTCCTCAGGTAGTACTATGTCTAAGTTTCTAAGGAACCACCAAACTGATTTGCTGAGTGGTTGAACCAGCTTTCAATCCCACCAGCAATGAAGGAGAGTTTCTCTTTCTTCATGTCCTTGCCAGCATCTGCTGTCACCTGAGTTTTTGGTTTTAGCCATTCTGACTGGTGTGAGGTGGTATCTCATGATTGGTTTGGTTTGTATATCCCTGATGACTGAGAAGGTTGAACATTTCATTAGCTGCTTCACAGTCATTAGGTATTCCTTAGTTGAGAATTCTTTGTTTAGTGCTGTAACCCATTTTAATAGGGTTATTTGGTTCTCTGGAGTCTAATTTCTTGATTTCTTTGAATATACTGGATATTAGACCTCTATCAGATGTAGGATTAGTAAAGACCTTTTCCCAAGCTGTTGGGTGCTGCTTTGTCCTATTGACAGTGTCCTTTGTCCTACAGAAGTTTTGCAATTTTATGAATTCCCATTCATCAATTCTTGATCTTAGAGCATAAGCTTTGGTGTTCTGTTCAGGACATTTTCCCCTGTGCCCATGTGTTGGAGGTCTTCCCCACTTTCTCCTGTAAAATTTTCAGTGTATCTGTTTTTATGTGGACATCCTTGATCCACTTGGACTTGAGCTGTTTACAAGTAGATAGCAATGGAAAGATTTGCATTTTTAGTACATGCTGACTGCCACTTCAACCAGTACCAATTGTTGAAAATGCTGTCTTTTTGTCACTGGATGGTTTTAGTTCCTCTGTGAAATATCAAGTGACAATAGGTATTCTGGGTATTCAGAATTTTAATAATTTCTGGGTATTCAATTCTATTCCATTCATCTTCCTGACTGTCTCTGTACCAGAACCATACAGTTTTTTATCACTGCTGCTCATAATACAGTTTGATTCCAGGGATGATGACTTCCCATGTAGTTCTTTTATTGTTGAGAATAGTTTTCACTATCCTGGGTTTTTTTGTTATTTCAAATGAATTTGCAAATTGCTCTTTCTAACTCTATAAATAATTGAGTTAGAATTTTGATGGAGAATGCATTGAATCTGTGTATGGCTTTTGGCAAGATGGCCTTTTTTACTATATTAATCCTGCCAATCCATGAGCATGGGAGATCTTTCCATCTTCTGAGGTCTTCTTCAATTTCTTTCTTTGGAGACATGAATTTCTTGTCGTACAGAACTTTTACTTGCTTGGTTAGTCACACCAAGATATTTTATATTATTTGTGACTATTTTGAAGGGTGTGCTGTTTCCCTAATTTCTTTTTCAGCCTGTTTATCCTTTGAGTTGAGGGAAGCTACTGATTTGTTTGAGTTAACTTTGTACCCAGTCACTTTACTTAAGTTGTTTATACGTTTTAGGAGTTCTCTGGTGGAATTTATGGGGTCACTTAAGTATACGGTCATATCATCTGGAAATAGTAATATTTTGACTTCGTCCTTTGCAATTTTGTCCCTTTGACCTCCTTTTGTTGTCTAATTACTGTAGCTTGAAATTCAAGTATTATATTAATAGATAGGGAGAGAGTGGGCAGCATTGTCTAGTCCCTGATTTTAGTGGGATTGCTTCATGATTCTTTCTATTTAGTTTGATGTTGGCCACTGGTTTGCTGTATATTGCTTTTACTATGTTAAAGTATGGGACTTGCATTCCTGATCTTTCTAAGATTTTTACTGTTAATGGGTGTGAATTTGTCAAATGCTTTTTTGCATCTAATGAAATGATCATCTGGTTTTTTCTTTGAGTTTGTTTATGTAGTGGATTTTGTTGATGGATTTCCATATATTGAACAATCCCAGCATCTCCTGTGTGAAGCCTACTTGTTCTTGCCGAATGATCATTTTGATGTGTCCTTGAATTTGGTTGACAAGGATTTTATTATTTTTGCGTCAATGTTCATAAGGGAAATTGATCTGAAGTTTTCTTTGTTTGGTTTTTGTGTGGCTTAGTTATAAGCATAATTGTGGCTTCATAGAAGGAATTGGGTAGTGTTCCTCCTGTTTCTATTTTGTGGAATAGTTTGAAGAGTATTGGTATTAGGTTTTCTTTGAAGGTCGGATAGAATTCTCTACTAAATCCATCTGGTCCTGGGCTTTTTGGGTGGGATACTATTAATGACTGCTTCTATTTCTTTAAGGGTTATTGGACTGTTTAGATGATCTATTTGATCCTGATTTAATTTTTGGTATTTGGTATCTGTCAAGGAAATTGTCCATTTCATCCAGATTTTCCAGTTTTCTTGAGTATAAGCTTTTGTAGTAGGATCTGATGGTATTTTTTTTTTAATTTCCACATTTATGCCTCCCTTTTCATTTCTAATTTTATTTATTTGGATACTGTCTCTGTGCCTTCTGGTTAGTCTGTCTAAGGATTTATCTATCTTGTTGATTTTCTCAAAGATCCAGCTCCTGATTTTGCTAATTCTTTGTATAGTTCTCTATGTTTCTGTTTGATTAGAGCCCAGAGTTTGATTATTTCCTGTCTTCTATGCCTCTTGGGTATATTTACTTCTTTTTGTTCTAGAGTTTTCAGGTATGCTGTCAAGCTGGTAGGGTAGACTCTCTCTACTTTCTTTCTGGAGACACTTAGAGTTATGAATATTCTTCTTAACACTGCTTTCATTATGTCCCATAAGTTTTTGTATAATATGTCTTCATTTTCATTAAATTCTAAAAAGTCTTTAATGTCTTTTGTTATTTCTTCCTTGACCAAGATTTTACTGTGTAGATCATTGTTCAGCCTCCATGTATATGTGGGTTTTCTGTTGTTTTTGTTGGAATTTAAGACCAGCCTCAGACCGTGGTGTTCTGCTAGGTTTCATGGGATTATTTCAATCCTCTTGTATCCATTGAGGCCTGATTTGTGCCCAATTATATGGTCAATTTTAGAGAAGATTCCATGATTGTTGAGAAGAAGGTATATTCTTTTGCTTTAGGATAAAATATTCTGTAAATATCTGTTAGATCCATTTGGTTCATAACTTATGTTAGTTTTACTGTGTCTCTGTATTTTTGTTTCTATGATCTGTCCATTGCTCAGAGTAGGGTGTTGAAGTCTTCCACTATTATTGTGTGGGGTGTGATGTGTGCTTTAAGCTTTAGTAAAGTTTCATTTATGAATGTGGGTGCCCTTACATTTGGAGCGTAGATGTTTTGAATTGAGAGATCATCTTGGTAGATTTTTCTTTCGACCAGCCTGCCTGAAGTGTTCTTCCTTATCTTTTTTGATGACTTTTGGTTGAAAGTTGATTTTATTCAATATCAGAATTGCTACTCCAGTTTGATTCTTGGGACTGATTTCTTGGAAAATTGTATTCCAACCTTTTTTATTTTATTTTAATTTTTTTTGAAAAAGAGAGTAAAAACATTTTATGATGAAATTGAAGATTTACTTGAAAAATGTTTCTGACAAAATTGAAGGAGCATATAGAAAAACACATTAAGATTGACAAATTTCATGTAAAATTAAAGAGTAAAGTGGTAGATATAAAAAAATTGCTAAATTAATTGAAAAAAGAAATAGAAGCATTTTATAATAGAATTGAAGATTTACAGGAAATATTTCTAATAAAATTGTAGCAAAATATAAAATAACATTAAAATTGAAGATTATCATGGAAAATTATAGATAAAATGGTAGGCATAAAATATTTCTAAGTTCATTGAAAGTGGAATTATAAACATTTTCTGATAAAATTGAAGATCTATGAGGAAAATATTTCTGACAAAATTCATGAAATATATAGAAAAACATGTTAAAATTGACTATTTCTTGGAAAATTATACAAATAAAATGGTAGGAATAAAAATATTCCTAAGTTGATTGAAAGTAGAATTATAAACCTTTGTCGATTAAAGTGAAGATTTACAAGGAAAATATTTCTGAATAAATTGAAAAAATATATAGAAAAACATTAAAATTTAAGATTATTATGGAAAATTTTACAGATAAAATGGTAGGAATAAAAATATTCCTAAGTTGATTGAAAGTAGAATTATAAACCTTTGTTGATTAAAGTGAAGATTTACAAGGAAAATATTTCTGAATAAATTGAAAAAATATATAGAAAAACATTAAAATTTAAGATTATTATGGAAAATTTTACAGATAAAATGGTAGGTATAAAAATATTTCTAAGTTGATTGAAGGTAGTATTATAAATATTTTCTGATGAAACTGAAGATTTACATGGAAAATATCTCTGATAAAATTAAAGAAATACATAGAAAAACACATTAAGATTGACTATTTCATGGAAAAATTATATAGATAAAATGGTATGCATTGAATTTTATCAGAAATATTTTCCTTGTTGATCTTCAATTTTGTCCGAAAATGTTTATTATTCCACTTTCAAACAACTTAGGAATATTTTTGTGCCTACCATTTTATCTGTATTCCAACCTTTTACTCTGAGGCAGTGTCTGTCTTTGTCATGTTAGTCTATATCTTTTTATTGGGGAATTTAGTCAATGTATGCTTAGTGATATTAAGGTAAAGTGATTGTTACTTCCTGTTATTTTTGTTGATAGAGGTGGAATTATGTTTATGTGCCTATCTTCTTTTCGGTTTGTTGAAAGATTACCTTCTTGCTTTTTCTAGGATGTAGTTTCTCTCCTGGTGTTGGTGTTTTCCATTTAATATCCTTTGTAGAGCTGGATTTTTAGAAATATATTGTGTAAATTTGGTTTTGTCGTAGAATATCATGTTATTTCTGACTATAAGAATTGAGAATTTTGCTGAGTAGTATTAGCCTGGGCTGGCATTTGTGTTCTCTTAGGGTCTGCATGAAATCTGCCTTTCTAGCATTCATAGTCTCTGTTGGGAAGTCTGGTGTAACTCTGATTGGTCTGCCTTTATATGTTACTTGACCTTTTCCCCATGATGCTTTATATCTCTTTTTTTGTTTTTTACATTTGGTATTTTGATTATTATGTGACTGGAGGAATTTCTTTTCTGATACAATCTGTTTGGAGTTCTGTAGGCTTCTCGTATGCTCATGGCATCACTTTCTTTAGGTTAGGGAAGTTTTCTTTTATAATTTTGCTGAAGATATTTACTGGCCCTTTATTTGGGTATCTACACTTTCTTCTATATCTACTATCCCAAGGTTTGGCCTTTTCATTGTGTCCTGGGTTTCCTCGATTATTTGGGTTAGGTGCTTTTTGCTCTTTGTGTTTTCTTTGACTGTTGTGTCAATGTTTTCTATGTTATCTTCTTAACCTGAGATTCTTTCTTCTATCTCTTGTATTCTGTTGTTGATGCTTGCATCTATGACTCTTGATTTCTTTCCTAGGTTTCCCAACTCCAATGTTGTTTCCCTTTGTGATTTCTTTGTTTCAACTTTCATTTTTAGATCCTGAATGGTTTTGTTCAGTTCTTTCACCTATTTGGTTGTGTCTTATTCTAACTCTTTAAGGGCTTTTACCTGTTTACCTGTGTTCTCCTGTATTTCTTTAAGGGAGTTATCTATGTTCTTCTTAAAGTCCTCTATTATTATCATGAGATGCTATTATAAATCCAACTCTTGCTGAGCAGTGGTGGTGCATGACTTTAATCCTTACACTTGGGAGGCAGAGGCAGACGAATTTCTGAGTTTGAGGTCATCCTGATCTACAGAGTTAGCTCCAAGACAGACAGGGCTACACAGAGAAACCCTGTCTCAAAAAACAAAAACAAAAACAAACAAAACAATACAAATCCAACTCTTGCTTCTCCAGTGTGTTGGGGTATCTAGGACTTGCTGTGGTGGAAGAACTGGGTTCTGATGTTGCCATGTAGCCTTTGTTTCTGTTGGTAAGGTTCTTGTCTTTGCCTTTTGCCATGTGATTATCTTTGGTGTTGCTCTTGCTGTCTCTGGCTAAAGCTTGTCTCTCCTGTGGGCCTGTAAGCCTGTGTCAGCACTCCTTAAAGACCAACTTTCTTCTGGCAGGATCTGTGTGCAGATGGCTGTGGATACGCTTGTTGGGTGTTTTTTCCTGATTAATAATTGATGTGGGAACACAGAGTACTGGTACTGCCCAGAGGAGGCAGTACCATGCCTGGGTTGTTGATGCAAACATACATACATACATACATACATACATACATACATACATACATATTTACATACATACATACATACATACATACATACATACATACATATGATAAAATACAAACTGAGCAAGCTATGAAGAGCAAGCCAGTAAATAGCATTCATCTTTGACTTTTGTTTAAATTCCTGTTCAGCTTTCTGCCTTGTGTTCTTACCCTGTTTTCCTTTATGATGCTGTAAGATGAAATAAAACCATGCCATCCAAAATTGCCTTTTATTATGGTGTTTCCCACAGCAACAGAAAGCAAACTAAAACAAATGTTATATATTTTCTGTGTCCCTACTTATAACTGAATATGAATATTTTAAGTAATTGCATTTTCATTGTTTACTGTTTTCTATATCAGTGTAAACTATTCATCTCTATTTACCTGTGTTACAGATTCTTAATCTCAGAAACACTCTACCCACATCTATACTTATGCAATTATCAATGAATTTTCTCATTTATTTTAAAACAGGTAAATGTGTTTAGAACATATTACAAGATAATTATCAGAATTTGACTTTTAAACCATTCAAACAATTTGAGAAGTCACTAAAAAGGCATCCCTCATAAGTTACCCACAGTATTTGTAGTTTCTGGTCAAAAACTGGAGCTAAGATACTGCACATTTCTAATGATTTTTTTAAGGTTAGTTGTTCTTTCAGCCTCCAGCCAACCTGCTTTAGAAAAGAAGACTGTGTGAAGATACAGATTCACATTACTAAGATACATGGGGTTTGTGAAATTTGGGGCTGCTTGAAATAACTCTCTGTGACAAGCCTTTCCTTATGAAGCTCCAGCAGTGAAGTGCCTCTCTGTCTGTAGATGGAAACTTGACTTACATCCTTTAGAGTTTCACGTTATTCTGATATATTGGTGATTGGAGGTCAAATCATCCCTTCTGAAAACCTGACTGCCCAAAGGTGTAAACCCAATTGCTAGTGGCTTATTCATCTTTGACAGTGATCTGAACTGCCTTTGGAAAAACAAAAAGCAGGAGCAAAGCTCCAGAGATTCCCTTCTGTTCATTCTGTAACAGTTTTCTTGCTGCAGGAGACTTAAAATGACTTGAGCAACATATTTTCTCTTAATTACCAGCAAGTGCAATGCTATTGGCTAAGTTATTGTGAGCACCCAAAATAAGAGTCCACTGTAGACGAGAATTTTTATTCCATTCTTTTTTGAAAAGCATCTTTTTGCTTAATGAAAACATAACTAATAAATAAATTTTACATTTTCTAAGTAATAGATTTGGTGTCTAGATTCAGTCTATGTATTGAATGTGATACTATGGTTCAGTGCAGTACGTATCACAGTTTTTGGTATGAACATGTTAAAATGATTGTTATTAGACTGACAAGAAAAAGTAGACTGAGCATTCAACACAATCACAGTTCCTGTCATGGAATGTAACAATAAGTAATGATTTCTTTGTAGTTCTATATGCACCAAAATGACTTCATACCTTCAGGCTATATCTGGCTGTTTCATTAAATTGACAGAACTGAGTTACTCTTCCTTGAACAACTTATCTGCTAGGATAAGCATACATGTTTAGTAATACTACTAATTTTTGTGTAGAAAAATGTACAGGATTAGTTTTGATACAGCACAGTATAACTAAACAATAAATGAATTCATAGATTATGTGTGTGTGTAATTGGGATACTTTGCCTGTGAAGTCATGTAAAGCTTATTCTTGATTTCACATTCTTAAGTTCTCCTTCAGGATTAATCCATATTTCATTATAAGTACTAATTCTTCACTTAAATAACTGATACAATATACTGAATATATTTATGTCAATAGAATACATCTTTTGTTTTTCTTGGAGATATCACACAGTCATTAATAGTGTAAAGATCAATGTTTGTTGAATTGGAGCATGTAAAAGGAACTGGTAAAAACCAAGAGACTCAAATAGAAAGCAGTTGGTTATATCTTTATATTTATTTTTCTCCTCTACAATATGCAGAACCAAAATTTGGAATGTGTGGGGTAAATCAATTTTATGTTTTTTTCAGGTATAAAACAAATAAATTCAGCCAATGTTCATAGCCTTGATGACTTCTCCAATACAATGTTATTAGGAGTATAAGTTCACATGTGGATCAACGATACACTTTTTATCATTCTTAAGTAATGACAACTATTCTCATTGACTTTCAAAGTAAGTAGTGTCTTAAATCTGATGAACTTGGCCTTTGGCCTTTGATCACATTGTCTTGCTGTGTTGAAGTGGCATAGAAGCATGTATAACATTCCTATGATTAAGACCGTCTTTAATAATACGTAAATTATTTAAGGTAATATGAAGAGAGATGTGTTCTTTGCTCACTTTCAGTTCTACATCTTCTTTTCCTCTGGAAGTCTGTGACAGAGTTTGTATTTTGAAATATCAAAACAGAGGATGGTGGCTGACACAGCTGTCAGACTTACATGGTTTCTTATTATAGCTGTGATGTTACCATGGGCCATATTACTGTCAACTTCACTTCATCACAGTTGCCCCAGTTGTCCAGATATGCATGGAAGCTCAGAGCTTTGCCTGTCAGAGACATGATAAATCAAAGATCAAATTGTGTGGCTTTGGTGACTTGATTTTCTTGTGTCTTCACTAACTGATGCTCTTACCCAAGTTTGCGAGTCTCTGGACAGAGTTCTTGGGCTGGAGATAGTTCACTGTGCTGTCCTTGCATTTGAGCTTGCATGACAGAAAGTGTCTTAATAGATACCAGAATATAAATCATAAAGAGATTCTCACTTTGACACAGTACTAGAAAGGGACAGCAAACCATCTATATTTTTCTCATTCTCCTTGCTGCTATAAAAAAATGTCACTTTATTTCAAGAAAAAACTATATGAGTACATGAAAGATATTATTTCTATAAAAATGGAAATACAGCTTTTGTATAAATTAGGAAAAATGGTAAGAACTACCTACAATCAGTCACTATGGTGAACATTATATACTATACACTGTATTTCCATGTATTTAAATAGCTATTGTGTGGGGGGTGGAGGTGTATGTGGTGTAATAGCTAGTTTTTGAGAAAGGTGAGAGAGAATGAGAGAGTGAAGAACAAGAGAATAGCAGAGACAGAGAAAGAGACCCATAAAACAATATTTCTCAAATTCAAAGATAATTGCATGTTACCTAAGAGTGTCTGTTTATGTCACTTTGCAAGAGTACCTGACACTACAAGCAGCCCTCTAGACTTTTTAACAATCTGTGTTAAAACTTGCCTCCAGGCTGACTGTAGAGTAGAGTAGGCTATATAATGCAGTAAAAACTATGGAATTTGTAATTAGCCATGTAAAAGATTGTGGCCAAGATCAAGCCTGATTGTATTTGATTGATATTACTTACTTCCTTTATTTAGCTAAGCAGGACATGTATCTCAGCTAATATTTCAGTGTCTTTACTACATGTTTAAATGCTATCTCACTGTCAAGTAGTGGACATTTGTATTATAGTATACTGTTTATCTCAAAATAATAAAATTTCTAAAAATATTTGCAAGTATAAGCCAAATTACATATTTACATAAGTTATATGAACTACACCCTACATTGTAGGAAAGTCAGGAGGCTTTTTAGTACCAACGGTAGTCCATTCATTTTGTTAAATTTTTCATTCTTAAAATAACAGATTTAAATGTGATGTGACAGTATTCAATTGACTTAAATAACACTTCTAAAGAAGTGTTTTAGTTTATTTTAGTTAAATTTAATTAGGTTTAGTTTAGTTAGGTTTGGATTTCATTGATTTGATTAGTTCAGTGTTTCAAATACTTCAGATGTAACATTCTAGCCATTTTATCATTTGATAAAACAGTAATTTCCAACAATGTGGGTGAATTCTCCATGATGTAACTCTGTATGCAGGTATTGCTTATGAAGTCCATATTACAATTTTTATAACTCACATTTTTTATTACATTTTTAATAACTTAACGAGTTATTAAAAAATTATTACTCTGCTGGCCAACATTGTACAGATAATGTTTGTATATGCACACTGTCTTTACTAATAGTATGTAACTAACTACCCCTTTCCCCAGATATTTTCTTGGTCTATTCTATTTTTGTCAGGCCTCAGATAGTATTACAAATCTGATTTCTGCTTGTTGGTTATTTTTATGTATGAGGAAACCATGCAGTTCTACTCCATGTCTGTGTCATAGAGCTGAGACTAAAACTAATTTATTTGAGAAATTACAAAGCAGTGACTACATTAAGGTTAAAACCATTATGTATGGATTGGACTTGGATAATGGTAGAAGTGAACTTGACTAAGGGGTAAACTTAATACTGAATAAGCTTAGAAAGATAAGAAATTCAAGGAAAATTTGTACAAATATGCATTTTAGGGGAAATGCACAGAAAGCATAGGTAGGACTGAATATGCTATATGAGCCTCTGGTATGTGATAGACAAGATAGGTCTAAAATATAGAGGAAGGGCAAAGCCAAATTATAGACAGACTGGAAATGTAAGTGAAAATTTACCAGCAAGCAGCACAATACAAAGGAACAGTAGCTTTCATGTTGTTTGGAGAAACTTATGGCAAGAAATGACTAAGTCCAAGCCTTACACATGACCAAACAGTTTTGAAAGATAGTTATTGCTTTCAATCACTCATCCAATTCCGCATTTTTTTTTTTTTGCTCAGCACCTGCAGTGTATATATCATGAGGAAAGAGCTTTCAGAATGATACTGAGAAAACTCATATATTCCCACCCATTAAGCTTAAGCTCAGAAAAAGAAAAGTTCCTGTCCTTATTGACATTCAGATAGGGAGCATAGGTCCCTGTTAGCTGCCCAATCTAAGCCTACCTAGTCATTTGATAAAATTATTCAATTTAAACTTATCTGTTTTAAAATCTTAGTGGACAAATCTGATTATATGAAAAGCAACCATTGCACAACCCACTCTCCATGGGGTCTTGATATATTGAATGTTATTTGAGGCAAACATTTAGTCATTCTCTACCTACACATTACTCACTGTGTTAGCATTTTTGAAAATGATATACCTACAGTTGAAGAATTTGGATACATCTTACAAAACGATTTGGGAAAGACAGTATTTGTTTTCTTCTTTGGGTAATTTTGCTTGATTATGGCTATAAATATCATTATATTTGGGCCTGGAGAGATAGCTTAAAAGTTAAGAGCTGTCTTCAAGCCTTTGAAGATACCTATATTAATGTACACATACTCATTCAGAGATACACATCTATGCACATAATTGGAAAAATAATTTATAAAACTATTATATTACTACTATACACTAATCAATCATATGTTAAGAAAGTATATATGGATAAGGCTTTTAAGAACTACAAAACATATAATTTAAGTGACTTACCTCAGCTTACCCTCAAGAGGAAAAAAATGATTGATTTCTTGCTCATAGAAATGAATAGGAACAGTTTTTAGGAAAGTTTTTTTCTGCAACTTCAAGAGACAAAAGTTATGGTACTTATAAATGTGCCTTTTGTTTAATGTGTTGGTATACATGTCAAGTGATTAGTGTTAAGAACTGCACGGTATTGGTAGAGTAACAGGCAAGGCGATCAATGGAACAGAATTGAAGACCCAGAAATGAATCAACACTCCTATGGTCACCTGATCTTTGACAAAGGAGCTAAAATCATCCAGTGGAAAAAAGATAGCCTTTTCAACAAATGGTGATGGTTCAACTGGAGGTCAACATGCAGAAGAATGCAAATTGGTCCATTTTTATCATCTTGCACTAAGCTCAATTCCAAGTGGATCAAGGACATTCACATAAAGCCAGACACACTGAAACTAATAGAAAGGAAACTAGGGAAGAACCTTGAACATATGGGCACAGGGGAGAATTTCCTGAACAGAACTCCAATAGCTTATGCTCAAAGATCAAGTATTGACAAATAGCACCTCATAGAATTACAAAGTTTCTGTAAGGCAAATGATACTGTCAAAAGGAAAAAGCGACAACCAACTTAACGGGGAAATGATCTTTACCAACCCTACATCCAACAGAGGGCTAATATCCAATATATACAAAGAACTCAAGAAATTAGACTCCAGAGAGCCAAGTAACCCTACTAAAAATGGGGTACAGAGCTAACTGAAGAGTTCCCACCTAAAGAATAACTAATGGCTGAGAAGCACCTAAAGAGATGTTCATCATCTTTAGTCATTAGGGAAATGCAAATCAAAACAACCCTGAGATTCCATGTCACACCAGTCAGAATGGCTAAGATCAAAAACACAGGAGACAGCAGTTGTTGGCGAGGATGTGGAGAAAGAGGAACACTTCTCCACTGCTGGTGGGATTGCAAGCTGGTACAACCACTCTGGAAAAGAGTCTGGAGGTTCCTCAGAAAACTGAGCATGACACTCCCGGAAGATCCTGCTATACCACTCCTGGGCATATATCCAGAGGCTTCCCCTGCATACAAT
This sequence comes from Tokudaia muenninki, assembly GCA_036184385.1. Classification (NCBI taxonomy): domain Eukaryota; kingdom Metazoa; phylum Chordata; class Mammalia; order Rodentia; family Muridae; genus Tokudaia; species Tokudaia muenninki. The sequence goes on along the minus strand of BTHS01000023.1, from coordinate 105,769,208 downwards.
AAGGACACATGCTCCACTATGTTCATAGCAGCCTTATTTATAATAGCCAGAAGCTGGAAAGAACCCAGATGTTCCTCAGTGGAGGAATGGGTTCAGAAGATATGGGTATATTTACACAATGGAATACTACTCTGCAAATAAAAACAATGAATACACGAAATTCCTAGGCAAATGGTCAGAACTGAAAAATATCATCCTTAGTGAGGTAACCCAATCACAAAAGAATACACACGGTATGCAGTCACTGATAAGGTGATATTAACCCAGAATTTCAGAATACCCGACACAATTTACATATCAATAGATTTCCAAGAAGATGGAAGGAGAGACCCCTGGACCTGGAAATACTGGATGTAGGGGAATGCCAGGACAGAGAAGCGAGAGGGGGTTGAATGGGGAAAAGAGGGAGGGAAGGGGGCTTATGGGATTTCGTGGAGGGAGGAAACAGGAAAGGGGAAATGATTTGTAATGTAAATAAAAAAACTTAGAAAATAAAAAAAAAGAAAAGACAAGAAAAGAAAAGGCAAATATGAAAGAATTGAGCAAAGCTGAAAATGCCCTCTTTTCAACAAGGGGCCATCCTTTAGAGTTTTTTTTTTTCTATTTCTTTTCTTTTTTTCTTCATTATGTTCTAGAAGACTTATTGGTATAGGGAGCACATCTACAACATAAATAATTTCTAACATGATGTCACAAGGTCTGTTGATGAACTCCATTACAAAAGCACAGTATGGACACCTCAGGCATTATTTTTCTCTGAAAGTCAAAAGCACTGGAGTAGAGTAAATTGAAATTTGATGCTAGTAAACGGCAGTGATTGAAGACATCGTGGACAATGGATTTTTATTGTACTTTGATATATATATATATATAATCTGTTAGTTCCTTTTGGTCCAAGGCTTCTATTAGTTTCACTGTGTCCCTGTTTAGATTCTGCTTTTGTGAATGATCCATTTCAGAGAGCAGAGTGTTGAAGTCACCCACTATTATTGTGTGAGGTACAATGTGTGGTTTGAACTTTAGTAAAGTTTCTTTTACAAATGAGGGTGCCCTTGCATTTTGAGCATAGATGATCAGAATTGAGAGTTCTTCTTGGTGGATTTTTCCTTTGACCTGTATGTAGTGTCCTTCCGTGTCTTTTTTGATGACTTTAGGTTGAAAGTCTATTTTATCTGATATTAGGATGGCTACTTCAGCTCATTTCCTGGGACCATTTACTTGTAAGATTGTTTTCCAGCCTTTTACTCTAAGGTAATGTTTATCTTTGACACTGAGGTGTGTTTCCTGCACTCAGCAAAATGCCAGGTTCTGTTTAGGTATCCAGTCTGTTAGTTTATGTCTTTTTATTGGGGAGTTGAGACCATTGATATTAAGAGAGATTAAGGAACAGTGATTATTGCCACCTGCTATTCTTGATGCTATCTTTATTTTTGAGTATTTATCAACTATTGGGTTTGATGAAAGAGGTTATTATCTCGTTTTTTCCAGTGTGTAGTTTCTCTCCTTGTATTGTCGATTTCTACCTATTATCCTTTGCGTGGCTGGGTTTGTGGAAAGATATTGTGTAAATTTGGTTTTATCGTGGAACGTCTTGGTCTCTCCATCTATGGTGATTTTGCTGGGTATAGCTGTCTAGGCTGGCATTTGTGTTCTCTTAGAGTCTTTATGAGATCTTCCTAGGATCTTCTGGCTATCATATTCTCTGGTGAGAAGTCTGATGTGATTTGGATAGGTCTTCCTTTCTATGTTACTTGGCCTTTTTCTCTTACATTGTCCTGTTTCACAGTGTTCCCAAACCATAGAACACTTTTTTGTTATTGTTGTTTTTTGTTGTTATTTTATGGTGGGTAGGACTTGATGTGAGTTACTTTTTCAAGTTTTATTTCCTTTATTTGAGAAACTGAAAAATGAGTAGGTGTGGCTGGCTTTCTCTTCAGTGACTGCGCAGACTCTTATCTTCCTTGAGGACTAATGCTGATTCTAGTTCCATTCATTGCTTGATCCAGCTCAGGGATTCCACCTTAATAACCACAGAGAACTCTGCTCTGCAGATGCTGGTCAAGTTTTTCCTGTTAAACTCATTGCCACACAACATTTAATCAGAGGGTGACCAGAGAAACATTATGAACATTGCAGATAGCATTCAGGCTTACACATAAACCATGTGTTACATGAGACTACATCATATCTCAAAACCTTGCTTCCAATAATTACTTCTGAATTTAGGGAGAAATACTTTCAAAGGCTTTGTGATATTTGCTTTGGAGATGCCATGTGCTCTTTCTTATATCACAGCAGATAACTTTGTTGCCAGAATGTGTGTGTTAACAAGATTTACTGAAGTATGAATCACACAGTGAAAGTAAATTCACCTATTTGAACGCACAAGCCAAGGGTTTTCAGCACACTTACAAGCTTATGCTCTTTGACTTGAACACTCGCATGGTGATTACACATCCCTCTCCTCCTGTAATCTATTCCTTCTCCTATTGTAGTTCACTAATCTGAATGGGATTATGTAATAGATATGCTGACCTTTCACTAAGTAACATTTGATAGCACAGTGAATGCAGTGTTCTACCATGATCTAGTGTATTTTCTCTCTCCATGTATTCCACTGTGCAGATCTGCCATGCTTCACCAGATTTTGTCCATTCATCAGTTTATGGAATGCTTCCATGTCTTGTTGTTTTAAATAATATTATGATGTAACTTGCCAATATATCTCATCTATTTGCAAATTGACAAATGTCTTCATTTCTCTTCTTAGTAATACAAAATTTGGTTGTTATTTCTTCCAGGTCACCTCCTGGAATATATTATGTACATTCTCTCAACAGGTCCTAGTGTGTTCTCTTCATAGCTTTATTTTTACTGTACAATGTGAGTTGCATCTGTACCAGGAATTAAAATGTGTTTAGATATTATTGTGTAGGTATACTTTTTCCTGCTTTATTTTAAATTCAATTTTATACATGATTGCAATGTGTTTTTGTGCTTCTTGTTTCCTATTGCCCTGTCTCATTCATTCTCCTTATGCTGAAATCATTCTCCCCAACAAGACCCTTAATGTAGTTTTAATTCACATTTCCTTAATTAATGAGCAATTTGCATATTTTCCTTGAGTGTTCAGATACTTTAACTTACATTTGGGTTATTTGCTCCTTAGATGCTTTAAAAATTCTTCTTGTATCTGCATTGGAAGCCTTTACTAATTAAGATTTATGTGTGTGTTCATCCCTGGCAGATATGGTCTGACATTTTTATAGAAATCTTGAAGGCACAAACATTTTAGGTATCTACAAAGCCAAACTTTTATATATTTTAATAGCCTATACTCTTTGTGTCATATATTTGAAATAGGTGCTTAGAAAAGAACTCAAGAATTTCTTCTTTAATATCTCCTATTCCTTAAAACGTTTTGCTTAAAAACAAAACATTTTTATTCATCTCGCATTAATACATCTCAACTGCAATTTCACTGCTTCCTCTACTCCTTAGCCCAGCACTTCCCCTCCCACCAAGACATGCTCCTCCTCAACTTCCTGTCAGAAAAGAGCAGACCTCCTAGAGATATGAAACAAATACAACATAACAAGATATCACGGGTGGGCAAGGTAACACAGTGGGAGGAAAAGAATCTCAAGAAATTCTTTTTTTTTTTAATTTTATTTTCTAAATTTTTTTTTATATACATTCAAAATCATTTCCCCTTTCCCGTTTCCTTGCTCCCCGAAAGTCCCATAAGCCCCCTTCCCTCCCTCTATTCCCAATTGACCCAGTCTCGCTTCTCTGTACTGGCGTTCCCCTACATCCAGTCTTTCCAGGACCAGGGGTCTCTCCTTCCATTTTCTTAGAAATCTATTGATATGCGAATTGTGTCTAGGGTATTCCGAGATTCTGGGTTAATACCCCCTTATCAGTGATTGCATACCTAGTGTGTTCTTTTGTGATTGGGTTACCTCACTAAGGATGATATTTTCCAGTTCTGAACATTTGCCTAGGAATTTCGTGAAATCATTGTTTTTAATTGCAGAGTAGTATTCCATTGTGTAAATATACCACATCTTCTGAATCCATTCCTCCGTTGAGGGACATCTGGGTTCTTTCCAGGTTCTGGCTATTATAAATAAGGCTGCTATGAACATAGTAGAGCACGTGTCGTTATTGCATGCAGGTAAAGCCTCTGGGTATATGCCCAGGAGTGGTATAGCCGGGTCCTCCGGGAGTGTCATGCCCAGTTTTCTGAGGAACCGCCAGACTGCTTTCCAGAGTGGTTTTAACAGCTTGCAATCCTGCCAGCAGTGGAGGAGTGTTCCTCTTTCTCCACATCCTCGCCAACAACTGCTGTCTCCTGTGTTTTTGATCTTAGCCATTCTGACTGGTGTGAGATGGAATCTCAGGGTTGTTTTGATTTGCATTTCCCTAATGACTAAGGATGATGAACATCTCTTTAGGTGATTCTCAGCCATTAGATATTCTTCAGGTGAGAACTCTCTGTTTAGCTCTGTACCCCATTTTTTAATAGGGTTACTTGCCTCTCTGGAGTTTACCTTCTTGAGTTCTTTGTATATATTGGATATTAGCCCTCTGTCGGATGTAGGGTGGGTAAAGATCATTTCCCAGTTAGTTGGTTGCCGCTTTGTCTTTTTGACAGTGTCTTTTGCCTTGCAAAAACTTTGTAATTTAATGAGGTCCCATTTGTCTATTCTTGATCTTAGAGCATAAGCTATTGGAGTTCAGTTCAGGAAATTCTCCCCTGTGCCCAGAGGTTCAATGATCTTCCCTAGTTTCCTTTCTATTAATTTCAGTGTGTCTGGTTTTATGTGGAGATCCTTGATCCACTTGGAATTGAGCTTAGTGCAAGGAGATAAGAATGGGTCAATTTGCATTCTTCTGCATGTTGACCTCCAGTTGAGCCAGCACCATTTGTTGAAAAGGCTATCTTTTTTCCACTGGATGATTTTAGCTCCTTTGTCAAAGATCAAGTGACCATAGGAGTGTGGATTCATTTCTGGGTCTTCAATTCTGTTCCATTGTTCTACATGTCTGTCACTGTACCAATACCATGCAGTTTTTAACATTATTGCTCTGTAGTACAGCTTGAGGTCCGGGATACTGATTCCCCCAGAGGTTCTTTTACTCTGGAGAATAGTTTTAGCTATTCTGGGTTTTCTGTTATTCCAGATGAATTTTTGAATTGCTCTTTCTAACTCTATGAAGAATTGAGTTGGGAATTTGATGGGGATTGCATTGAATCTGTATATTGCTTTTGGCAAGATGGTCATTTTTACTATATTAATTCTGCCAATCCATGAGCATGGCAGATTTTTCCATCTTCTGAGGTCTTCTTGAATTTCTTTCTTCAGAGACTTGAAGTTCTTGTCATACAGATCTTTCACTTGTTTGGTTAGAGTCACGCCAAGATACTTTATATGGTTTGTGGCTATCGTGAAGGGTATCATTTCTCTTATTCTTTCTCAGCCTGCTTATCCTTTGAGTATAGGAAGGCTACTGACTTGCTTGAGTTGATTTTATATCTGGCCACTTTATTGAAGTCGTTTATCAGCTGTAGGAGTTCTCTGGTGGAGTTCTTTGGGTCGCTTAAGTATACTACCATATCCTCTGCGAATAGTGATAGTTTGACTTCTTCCTTTCCAATTTGTATCCCTTTGACCTCCTTTTGTTGTCTAATTGCTCTAGCTAGAACTTCAAGTACTATATTGAAAAGATATGGAGAGAGAGGGCAGCCTTGTCTAGTCCCTGATTTTAGTGGGATTGCTTCAAGTTTCTCTCCATTTAGGTTGATGCTGGCTACCGGTTTGCTGTAAATTGCTTTTACAATGTTTAAATATGGGCCTCGAATTCCTGATCTTTCCAAGACCTTTAGCATGAAAGGATGCTGAATTTTGTCAAATGCTTTCTCAGCATCTAATGAAATGACCATGTGGTTTTTTCTTTGAGATTGTTTATATAGTGGATTACATTGATGGAATTCCTTATATTGAACCATCCCTGCATCCCTGGGATGAAGCCTACTTGATCGTGGTGAATGATCCGTTTTGATGTGTTCTTGGATTCTGATGGCAAGAATTTTATTGAGTATTTTTGCATCGATATTCATAAAAGAGATTGGCCTGAGATTTTCTTTGTCGGATCTTTGTGTGCTTTAGGTATTAGTGTAATTGTTGCTTCGTAGAACGAGTTGGGTAGTGTTCCTTCTGTTTCTATTTTGTGGAACAGTTTCAAGAGTATTGTTGTTAGGTCTTCTTTGAAGGTCTGGTAGAATTCTGCACTACAACCATCTGGACCTGTGCTTTTTTGGTTGGAAGACTTCCAATGACAACTTCTATTTCTTCAGGGGTTATAGGGCGGTTTAGATGGTCTATTTGATCCTGATTTAATTTTGGTATTTGATATCTGTCAAGGAAATTGTCCATTTCCTCGAGATTTTCTAGTTGTTTTGAATACAGGTTTTTGTAGTAGGATCTGATGATTTTTTGAATTTCCTCAGTTTCTGTTGTTATCTCTCCCTTTTCATTTCTGATTTAATTAATTTGGATACTGTCTCCGTGCCCTCTGGTTAGTCTGGCTAAGAGCTTATCTATCTTGTTGATTTTCTCAAAGAACCAACTCCTCGTTTTGTTGATTCTTTGTATGGTTTTATTTGTTTCTACTTGATTGATTTCAGCCCTGAGTTTGATGATTTCCTGCCTTCTACCCCTCTTTGGTGTATTTGCTTCTTTTTGTTCCAGGGCTTTCAGGTGTGCCATTAAGCTGTTAGTGTATGCTGTCTCCCGTTTCCTTTTGGCGGCACTCAGGGCTTTGAATTTTCCTCTTAGCACTGCTTTCATTGTGTCCCATAAATTAGCGTATGTTGTGCCTTCATTTTCATTAAATTTCAAAAAGTCTTTGATTTCTTTCTTTATTTCCACCTTGACCAAGTTATCATTGAGTAGAGCATTATTCAGCCTCCATGTGTATGTGGGTTTTCTTTTGTTTTTGTTGCCATTGAAGACAACCCTTATTCCATAGTGATCTGATAGGAGGCATGGGATTAGTTCTATCTTCTTATATCTGTAGAAGTCTGATTTGTGACCAATTATATGGTTGATTTTGGAGAAGGTGCCATGAGGTGCTGAGTAGAAGATGTATTCTTTAGCTCTAGGATGAAATGTTCTATATATATCTGTTAGTTCCATTTGGTCCAAGGCCTCAATTAGATTCACTGTGTCCCTGTTTAGTTTCTGCTTTCCTGAACGATCCATTTCAGAGAGCGGGGTGTTGAAGTCACCCACTATTATTGTGTGAGGTTCTATGTGTGTTTTGAGCTTTAGTAAAGTTTCTTTTACGAATGAGGGTGCCCTTGCATTTGGAGCATAGATATTCAGAATTGAGAGTTCTTCTTGGTGGATTTTTCCTTTAATCAGTATGTAGTGACCTTCTGTGTCTTTTTTGATGACTTTAGGTTGAAAATCAATTTTATCTGATATTAGGATGGCTACTCCGGCTCGTTTCTTGGGGCCATTTGCTTGTAAAATTGTTTTCCAGCCTTTTACTCTGAGGTAGTGTTTGTCTTTAATACTGAGGTGCGTTTCCTGCATGCAGCAAAATGCAGGGTCCTGTTTACATATCCAGTCTGCTAGTCTATGTCTTTTTATTGGGGAATTGAGACCATTGATATTAAGAGAGATTAAGGCATAGTGATTATTGCCACCTGCCATTCTTGATGCTATCTTTATTTTTGAGTGGTTATCTACTTTTGGGTTTGAAGCAAGAAAGTTACTATTTCATTTTTTCCAGGGTGTTGTTTCTCTCCCTGTATTGGCGGTTTCCACCTGTTATCCTTTGCAGGGCTGTATTTGTGGAAAGATATTGTGAAAATTTGGTTTTATCATGGAATATCTTGGTCTCTCCATCTATGGTGATTGAGAGTTTTGCTGGGTATAGTAGTCTAGGCTGGCATTTGTGCTATCTTAGTGTCTGCATGAGATCTGCCCAGGATCTTCTGGCTTTCATAGTCTCTGGTGAGAAGTCTGAAGTGATTCGGATAGATCTTCCTTTGTATGTTACTTGGCCCTTTTCTCTTACTGCTTTTAATATTCTTTCTTTGTTTAGTACATTTGGTGTTTTGATTATTATGTGACGGGAGGTATTTCTGTTCTGGTCCAGTCTGTTTGGAGTACTGTAGGCTTCTTGTGTGTTCATCAGCATCTCTCTCTTTAGGTTAGGGAAGTTTTCCTCCATAATTTTGTTGAAGATGTTTACTGGCCCTTTAAGTTGCAAATCTTCACTCTCATCTATACCTATAATCCTTAGGTTTGGTCTTCTCATTGTGACCTGGATTTCCTGGATGTTTTAGGTTACACGTTTTTTGCATTTTGCATTTTCTTTGACTGTTGAGTCGATGCTTTCTATGGTATCTTCAGCACCTGAGATTCTTTCTTCCATCTCTTTTATTCTATTGTTGATGTTTGCATCTATGACTCCTGATTTCTTCCCAAGGTTTTCTATCTCCAAAGTTGTCTCCCTTTGTGATTTCTTGGTTGTTTCTACTTCCTTTTTTAGATCTTGGATGGATTTGCTGAGATCCTTCACTTGTTTGTTTGCATTTTCCTGTATTTCTTTAAGGTATTTTTGCGTTACCTCTTTCAGGATTTCTGCCTGTTGACCCAAGTTCTCCTGCATTTCTCTGAGCGATTTTTGTGTTTCCTTCTCATGGGATTCCATCTGTTGATCCATCGTCTCCTGCATTGCTTTAATCAGATCTCGTGTTTCCTTTGTAAGGGCATCTATCCGTTGATTCATTTCTTTAAGCACTTTTTGTGTTGCCTCCCTATGGGCCTCCGTCTGTTGACCCATATTCTTCTGCATTTCTTTATGCAGTTTTTGTGATTCCTTTGAAAGTGCATCTACCTGTTGATTCATTTCTTTAAGCGATTTTTGTGTTGTCTCCTTGTGGGCCTCCATCTTTTGATCCATGTTCTCCTGCATTTCTCTAAGTGATTTTTGTGTTTCCTTTGTAAGGGCTTCTAACCGTTGATTTATGGTCTCCTTTAATTCTTTACTTGATTTATTTGTGTCCTGCTTGTGATCCTCTAATAGCATCATGAGGAGTGATTTTAAATCCAGATCTTGTCTTTCGGGTGTGGTAGGGTCTTCAGGACTTGCTGCTGTTGGAGAGTTGGGTTCGGATGGTGCCATATTACTTTGATTTCTGTTGGTAACGTTCCTACTTTTGCCTTTTGCCATCTGGTTACCTCTGATGTTAGTTGGTCCTGCTGTCACTGGCTGTTGGTTGGACGTCCTGTGAGCCTGCAAAGCTACTTCTGGCCCCCCTGGCTTACCAGGATTCCCCTGGCACCGATTTCTGGGGCCTGTCCTGCTCCTGAGTGACTTTGGAGCCCTGATGTGCCTTGCCCCAAGTGATGTTATAATGGGGAGTCCCTGCACATCCAAAGGCTCAGCGTAATGGATTCCTGGAACAGAGGTCGCCAAAGGGAGGCTGGTATGCTCCTGCCCTGTGCAGGGGTGTGTGATCTCTCCCAGAGTTGGGGGAAGGGGACGTCCCTCTTCGAGGCAGAATTCCCCGTGCTGGTTACTGCAGATCTTCCCAGCTCCTACAAGCAGCGTACACACAAGCCTCCCGAGACCCAAGCGATATTATGCCCGTCTGTCTCCGAGCCTGGCTGTCCCAACCTCCTGGACACTGGAGCAAAGATGGCAGAGTGCACCCTGCACACTCTCGGTGGCGCTGGCCACCCTGCAGAGGACCGCAGTGCTGTCCCGTTCTTGGGACCAGATGGAAGCCCCAACAGGTCGTGTCCTGAGCAATGTTATATTGGGGCGAACCTGGGTACCTGTCTCTTCCGTGCAGTACGGGAACAGCTCAAGAAATTCTTATATTTTATATTTCATTCTTTAATCTCTGTTACAAAATAACTTGTCATCAATTTAAAAGTTTTTTCCATGATGTGTATATGAGTGTGTGTGTGTGTGTGTGTGTGTGTGTGTGTGTGTGAGAGAGAGAGAGAGAGAGAGAGAGAGAGAGAGAGAGAGAGAGAGAGAGAGAGAGAGAGAGATCTTGCATACTATTAACACATTGTTTGGTTTCTAAAGCTTTATATAGTAAGTTTTAAATTATTTTTAACAATATGTTTTTATCAAAATAATTTTTCCAATACTTTTTCAGTAGGTTTTACTGTTCTGGGATGATGGGATTTTCTGAAATTTGTCTCTTTCCATGTGGATTTTATATTGAACAGAAATTTTGTTAATTTCTGCTTTAAAAATCAGCTTGGGATATTACTACCATCTAAATAAGTGGAGACTTCAACTTCTAGCCCATAAATGGAGGTTGTCTTTTTCTAAGTAGAACTTTAATTCCTCTTAGCAAAACTTTGTAATTCTTTTTAACTAAATATACTTGGTGGTGTTTCATTCTCTAATGTTACTGAAACTAGCCATGTTTTCTTGACTTTTGCAATTTTCTATCAGAGAAATCTAGCCTTATTTATGTATATGCTGAGCTTTCCCATCTTAACAAGTTTATCAGGATTTTCTTCATCAAGATTCATTTTATCCATAAAGCAAAACTTTTTCACTTATTATTTGGGTATTTTTCCCATGTGTACACTGCCTAGAATCTTGTGTAAGGTGTTAAATAGCAAAGACAGTAAGGGCTACCTTTGCTCTCTACGGGATAGCTTTCCTAAGCTTTGCATTAAACTATTCAATCACTTTAATCAGCACAAGCCAATAATAGCCCCAGCTTCCTCCTAACTTCCCACATCTTTCACTCTTAGCAACAAACTATTAGTACTGTAATTTTGATATTTTGGAAATATCTCAAGGAAGAAATCATGTATAATTTTAGATTGGCTATTCTACAATCAGCAGCATTTACTGGAGAATCTTGAAGTGAAGATGAGATTAGATAGATAGATGATAGATAGATAGATAGATAGATAGATAGATAGATAGATAGATAGATAGATAGACAGACAGACAGACAGACAGACAGACAGACAGACAGACAGACAGACAGACAGACAGACAGACAGACAGACAGACAGACAGACAGATGGACGGACGGTCATGCATAAATGCAGAGAGAGAGAGAGAGAGAGATACATAGTCATGCATAAATGCAGAGAGAGAGAGAGAGAGAGAGAGAGTTGATACTTTGTTTTCTTTGAGAAGGACTGCTATTCCTCTGGGTAGCTGTATTCCTAAAGATCTTTAAAATTTTACCAGTTGTGTGGTCTTACTGACTCAGGAAAATTGTCATTTATGTTTCAGAAAGATTTTGTTTTCCCTTATATCCATTGATCACTGAATTGTGAATAGATAGTCTGTGATAGATATATTCCAAATAACCTGACAGTTCCTTCCAGATTACCATTGGTTCTACACTGTTTAGTATAAATGGAACATTCCAGAACAATCAGAGAATTTTTGGAGAGAAGCCTTCATTATTAATTCTGGACAGACCATGACCAACCTACTTCTTGTACAAGAGCCTCTAAATCAAGGTTTCGATGCATGATTAGGGTGCTGCCTTCTTGTTTGATTTCTGGGCCAGTCATTTTTATTGAAAAGATACTTTTGTAAATAAATTGATTGTAACCATGCATGGTGCCTATGTAGAACTCTTGTACTCTGGGTAACCTTAATAGCGTTTCTCCCATAGTTTTTACGTTATGAAAGTTGTTTGTTTTGCACTATGCAATTAAATTTGTGCTCTCTTTTCAGTTAATTTAGGTAAGATGTTATCTCTAGATTAAATCTGGTTTTGCAAGATTTTCCTTGTTTTGATTTTATTGTTTGGTTTGTAAGACTGATAAGCCTTAGCTTACCCCACCCTCCTGCTCCCTGAGTGAGCAACATGGAGCAGTGGATAGATGCAAAAACAAGAGTAATTTATTGCTCCAGCATGCTGGGGTCTTCATTTTGCACCCAAAAGAGGTGGTGACCCTGGGCAACCTGTTTGGTGAATTTTTATAGTTTTCAGAGCAGCAGCCATTAGACACAATGTGATTGGCAGAACAGCGTGACTTTTAAATTTACTGATCTTTAGAAATGAGGTAGCAAGGACGTCTTTTGCCTGTAGGTGGTTAACAGTTGGTCAATCCACTCTGCAGAATGAGTCTACATGCTCTGGGCTACCCCTACCTGAAGGTCCCCAATGGTCGGTCACCCACTGTGGTCTGAGGAATGTAATTACTGTCCCCCTTCTGGAGCTGTGACTAAGTGCTCCATGACCTTTCTCTTTCAAGAGGGGAGGGGTCTGGTGGAATTTTCCAAAGTTCCTGAATTCTCCCCTTGTCTCTGTGCATGCTTCAATCATGAAGCTATTGCTGGTATTCTGTTAGCTCATTCTCCTGGTCTTCTGTATCTAGTTCTTTGTATCTCTGCTTTAAGATCATTAGCTGTACTGTACCTATGTGTTCCTTAACAAAATTGTGCCTCCATCAGGTAGCTGCTGCCATCAATGAACCAGGTCTCCTCCACATCAGGGAACAGCTGATCCAACTGGTCCTCTCGCCATCCCTGGTCCTTAGCTAGAATCTGCTGGCAATCATGAGATGGTGGGTCGAGGTTGGGGTCGGGTAACAGAGTGTCCGGGTTGAGGGCCAGTGGTGATGTAATGGTCACCCAATCTGAATTTAGCAACAGAGTCTGATAATAAGTCATGTGGGCGTTGGTCAGCCATCCATCCAGGGGCTGGCAAACAACACTCTCCAAAGCATGTCTCAGTCAGGGTCTGCCTGGAGACAATTTATCAGCATCTTTAACTAGAACCACCACCACTGCCATAGCCATAGGCAAGCAGGCCACACAGCAGTGACAAGGTCTAATTTCTTTGACATATAGACAACTGGGTGCTTCCAGGGGCCCAGCCACTGAGTTAGCACCCTCTTGGCTATCCTGTTGTTTTCAGCCACATAAAGGTAGAAAGATCTACTGGCATCAGGCAGTCATAGAGCAGAACCTGCTTAATTGTGTCAAAAACCTGTTGCTCTTCTTCCTCCCAATGGAAGGGCTCTCTGTTTTTAGTGAGAGGGTAGATGGGGGCAGACAATTCAGCAAACCCTGGGATTCATAGCCAGCAGAACCCAGCCTGGCCCAGGAATTCTTGTACCTGCTTGGGGCTCTGCAGAGGAGGGATGTGCAGGATGGTTTCTTTTTGAGCATTGAAGAGACAGTACAGCTGTCTTTCAGCAGGTAGCCCAAATAACTTACTTTTCTTTAGCAGATTTGGGCCTTCTTGGCCAAGGCTTTATAACCCAATCTTCACAGATACTCCAAGCAAGAGGCATTTAGTCCCCTCTTGACAGATCTCTTTAGTCTTGGATTCCAGGTTTCTTCACAGGTAGGAAGGGGGTATTCCAAGCTGATTGGCACTTCTGCAAGATCCCTTGTTCTAGGAGCCTGGTAATGTGGGCCTGATTCTGTCCCAAGCCTCCCTCTACATCAGACATTGATGAGCTCCACATGGATGGGGGACTGGTGGGTGGCCTTTCCCATCCCTGCTGTCTCAGCCCAGGCCTAGGAAAAGGCCTCAAGCCACCAGTCTAGGTCCTGGGGTGCCCTGTCCAAGGTCTCAAACAATTTGTATTCATCCTTTAACCTGAGAGTCAGGATTTGGAGTGCTTTTCCCTGTTATAGTAGACTTTCTCTGCAACCTGTACTAAATCCTTCAAAGGCTTCTCCTGTAGTCCCTCTAGCATCTGAAGCTTTAACCTGATATCTCTACTAGTCTGGTCTATAAAAGCCATAGTCACAGTAGCTTTCTTTGTGCTCCTTGCTGCTGGGGTCATAGGGTGTATACTGATTGAATATCTCTATGAGTCACTCTAGAAAGGCAGCAGGTAACTCATCTGATCCTTACACCTCATGTACCTTGGTCAAACTTGTGGGTCATCATGCACCCGCCTTGAGACCTGCCAATGGAGTCAGATACTCCTTACCTTCTGCCATATTAAAGTCCCAGTCAGATTTAGTCAGAGGAAACTGGCTATGTATGACAGTCTGGTCAATTGATGATGCCCCATATCTGAGAGGACATTCTTTCTGGCTTCCTGCATTACAAATAAAACAGTCTCAAAGAGATTACTCAGCCCCTTGGAGGGGGGTACAGTTGTACAAGTCAGTCAAAGAGAAGGACCAACATTGCACAAACTGCCCTTTTCTAGAGGTTCATATGCCCTCAGTGGGAGACCCACCATGGTATTAAGTGAGGTGGCTCTCACATTTTGTGTCCCCATGGTGGGACCAGAAATTTTGGGGACTCCACCTACTCCTCCCACTGGTAAAGTGGGGTGCAATGGCCATGGTCCTGTATCGACTGATGATCCTAGAATCACTCTGGCGGGGCCATGGGGGCAAGTTAGGGAGATGTGGAGGAGGAGGATCTTGGAGCAATGTGTCCACTGTTGAAGGTTCTTGGAGGACTGATTTCTTCTCAGGTCCAGATCTCTCCACCCTTTCTTCCTTCTTCCTGACAGCCAGAACCTATAAGGTGGATCTGGAGGAAAGAAAGGCTTTTATCCATGAGGGTGATGTCCTCTACTAGATTCTCCCAGGTAACCATATAAAGCACTTAGTCTGGGTACCCAAGGGAAGACTCTCTCCTCTCCTGCTTTGATTACCTTCAATTCGTAGGTCCCTACAGGTGGCCACCCTACTCCAAAAGTGGGTCATTCATAAGAACAGAGAGTAACTAACTTGTTCCCCTCTTTTCCTAACTTCCCTCAAGGGATTGACTAGGATGTTTAACAGGGTAGATTCTGTCTGTCCAATGTTCAAAGATGTCATCAATCTAAGTCCAAGAACATAGAACAAGATAACCAACACCAACAAACACAAAGAAAGACAATTAACACACAGTTCACGCCTTCCATGGGCGCAGTTACAGAAAGTTCATCCCTTCCACAGGTGCATAACAGAGTTGCTTGGCTAGCTCCATCCATGTCAAGACAAACCAGGCATCCCTGCCACTACAGAAGGAGCCAGATAATCCAGATTATAGCAAGATTTGGCTCCTGTTGGTACAGTCTTGCCATTTCCAAAAGGAGCAGAGTCCTCTTGACCCCTCCAGGGGGCCTGAAGCATCCTTTAGGCTCTCCGAGGTCAAGACCTTGAGAAATATCTGCCCTCCGCATATGATTGCACCAGACACCATAGGCTCTCCAAGCCCCTTGCTCCTCAGATGCTTGCAAGCAAACCAAAAGTTCAAGCAGATTTACAGACTCAGATTTTTACAAATAGCAAGACAAACAAGAAAGAACAGTGGTACCTCCTCAAGACTCCTGATTCACAGCTCTGGTGTGTCCCCACAGGGGGTCAGATTCTTAGCCAGTGCACCAAATATAAGATTCTGATGAGCTTTAGCTTACCGAGGACCCCACCTCCCACCCCCAGTGAGTAGGACAGAGCCAGGGATAGAAGCAAAAGCAAGAAAAATTTATTGTTCCAGCATGCTGAGGTCTTCATCCTGTACCCAAAGGAGATGCAGAGAGCCTGGGTGGCCTGTTAAGTGAGTTTTTATACAGTTTTCAGAGCAGCAGCCATTAGGCACAATGTGATTGACAGAACAGTGTGACTTTTAAACTGATTGGTCTTTAGGGAATGAGGTAGCAAGGACTTTTGTCTGTAGGTGGCAAACAGTCAGTCTGCCCTGTGGAAAATGTCTATGTGCTCTGGGCCTCCCCCACCCACTACTCTCTGATGGTTGGTCCCCTACTGTGGCCTGAGAAATGTAATTAGACCCTCCCTTTTGGAGGGGCACCTAAGTGCTTCATCACCTTTCTCTTCCAGGAGGGGAGGGGTCTGGTGCAATTTTACAAAGTTCCTGAGCTGACCTCTTCAGTTTTTGCAGATGAATGTTTAATTCCCTTTTAGTAACCTTGCTTCCTGATTGTAAAGGCTTTGTCTCCTTTGTCAAAAGACAACTAGGCACATTTGTGTTGGTCTATCTTTAAATTTTCTATTTCATTTCATTTTTCCACATGCCTATTCTGTCACTGTGATACAGTTTTGATTCTTATAATTATACGTCTTAGGACTGGATTGGTTTCCAGTTTTAGTTGCTTCTTAAATTATCAGTGATTACACCAAGTTATTGAAATTGTCCTAGCTGTTCTGCCTTCTTTGCCTTTGTGTGAATATTTCAGAATCAGGCATGAGCATCTACACAGTCGATGGGATGCTAACAGGGATTGCATCACATAGGGACTTCTATTTCAACAGAAGCAACACCCATATTCTGTTGAGACTTTCAATACAAGCTATGTTTCTCCTCCTATTGAAATGACATTGTGATTGTGTTACCTCACTAAGGAAGATATTTTCCAGTTCTGACCATTTGCCTAAGAATTTCATGAATTCGTTGTTTTTAATTGCAGAGTAGTATTCCATTTGTGTAAATATACCATGCCTTCTGAATCCATCCTCCATTGAGGGTATGCAGTCACTGATAAGGGGATATTAACCCAGAATCTTGGAATACCCAAGACACAATTCACATATCAATAGATTTCCAAGAAGATGGAAGGAGTGACCCCTGGTCCTGGAAAGATTGGATGTAGGGGAATATCAGGACAGAGAAGCAAGAGGGGGTTGAATGGGGAACAGGAGGAGGGAAGGGGGCTTATGGGACTTTCGGGGAGGGAGGAAATGGGAAAGGGAAAGGGGAAATAATTTGCAATGTAAATAAAAAAATATAGAAAATTAAAAAAAAAAGAAATGACATTGTTTTGCGGTTATCTGTTTCTAAAAGTCAATTCCTGAGTCTCCTAGATTCAGATTGCCTTCTCCAGTGCTGCTCCCAGGGCAGAAATTCAGAGACTACATCAATGAAGATATGTTAGGGGTAGAGGATTGGGTTTCAGGGTAGGCCTCAAAACTAAGTAATGTGTGGTCTTCTTGATTCAAAGCAGAGTGAAAGCTAGTTTCACACTAAACCTTTAATTAGAATTGTAAATGAGAATATGTAGTTCTTTATTAGTGCTTCAAGTTGTCCCTATTAGCTCCATACAGGTACAGTTTACTATTTCATAGATAAGGATTAAAGTAAGAGCTCCCCTTCCGTGGTCTTCTGTGGAGGGCATCCCTGTGGTGGTTTGAATAAGAAATGTACCTCATAGGCTCAGATGTTCAAACATGTGCTCCACAGTTAATCGCCTTGTTTGGGGAGGTTTGAGAGGCACAGCTTTACTAGAGGAATTATAGTACCAAGAGTTTAAACCTCTATGGCTAAAAGTTTTCTTTTTCTGCTTCTTGCTTGTGATTGCAGATTAAGTTTTCAGTTTCTTTCTATGGCTGCTGCCAAGCCTACTGTTTGCTACCATGTTTTCCAACATGTTTCTTATCTCTCTAGAACCATAAACCCCCAATAAACTTTTCCTTTTATAAAATGCCTTGGTCATATTGTTTTATTGCAGAAACAAAAAAGTATCTATTAGAAATGTTGGTAAGAGAGAGATTTGAAGAAAAGTAATTCCATTTCTTTTGGTTTGTACTCTTTTAGTTTCTTCTTAGATGAACTCATTTCCTTTCAGTGCTTCAATCAATTGTAATTATTCCTAGCTCTGTCTTTCTTACAAAATCTAATTAACCTAGTAACATCTGTATTACTGTTATAAGTAAATAAAATTAAAGCATATTCAAAGTATCAGATTTGTAGTACTAGCCTCAGAATTCCTGAGTGATGACAACAGGCTTCTTTTTTTCCTCTCTCTCTCTCTCTCTCTCTCTCTCTCTCTCTCTCTCTCTCTCTCTCTCTCTCTCTCTCTCTCTCTCTCTCTGTCTCTCTGTCTCTCTCTGTCTCTGTCTCTGTCTCTGTCTCTGTCTCTCTCTCTCTCTCTCTCTCTCTCTCTCTCTCTCTCTCTCTCTCTCTCTCTCTCTCTCTGTCTCTCTCTCTCTCCTACTTTCCTTCTTTCTTTCTTTTCCTTTCAATAATAGACTGTGGCTCTAAGCTTATCAGGCACTGGCCATTGTGCTCATATGATGGTCCTTATGAAGCTACAGCCTTTGGTGACATTTATACAAATCAAGGCTACATATACTCTTTTTGATTTATATGATTTATTTTTATTTTTATTAGTGTGTGTCTATATGTGTGTGTATGTGTCTCTATGTGTGTCTGTGTGTATGTATTTTTCTATCTTCGTAAATGTGTGAATGCTTGCATGTGTGTCTATGTGTGTGTCTGTATGTGTATATTTGTGTGTGTGTATGTCTATGTGTGTGTGTTCATGTATGTTTGTATATGACTCTGTGTGTGTATGTGTGTGACTATGTGTGTGTGAGATTATGTATGCATCTGTGTGTGTTTATGTGATTATATGTGTCTGTGTATATGTTTATGTGTGACAAGTGTGTTTGTATGTCACTGTGTGTGTCTATGCATGTGTTTGTATGTGAATATGTGTATATATATATATATCTATGTGTGTCTATACATGTGCCTGAGTTGGGTGCATATATGTATATAAGTGTGTGTTGATTTGTGCATGCCATGTGTATATAGGTACCCACAAGGGCCAGGGAGGCCGTCAGAAAATTTGTAAGTTCCTGAAATTGGATTTACATTGCTATGAGATACACAAACTAGGTTCTGGGAACTGAATTCAGGCTCTATGGGAGAGCATCAAATACTGTAAGTCTCTGAGACATTCTTCCACCCTTCTTTGTCCTTTTTAAGTGGCTGAAGACCTAATTTGGCCTTGGATGAGCAGCTATAATGTCCATTCCATGTTCTTCTCTATTTTCTTGTATTTCTACATCTTAACTATTTACTAGTCTAAAAATCACTACAACCAAAAGACCTTGTCTACATTTATCTCACAAACCACAGTTCTCCAGTTCTAAAAGTGACAGCAATATAATGTAACAGCAGATTTGATAGAAGATTGTTGTTCTTTTGCTGATCAAGAAATATCTATATAGAGGGAATAGAGAAGACTGACTTTAAAAGAACTTTCAAACGTAATTCAAGATATCAGATATATTGAATACAAGAATGGAATGTATGAGAAAAGAAAGGAAAAATGCTCAAATTAGGCATTCTCTGAAGTGTATTGTAAATGATTCTGTCTCCATAAAATGAGAATGTGTTGTTTTTTTTTAAATGAGGATGAAGGGTGCTTCCTGCTTAAGTTTAATTGCTATGCAAAGGTGAATATCTTACCCTAACTTATCCAGTCTCCAAGTGGTAAAATTGATTGTCACAAGAAAACATTCCCTCCTCTCTTGAATGCTTGCTTCTCTCTCATCCTGCTGGGCTCTTCCCTTCCCTCTTCTCTTACCCATTCCATTCCCTCTCCCTCCATGTGTTCATGGCAAGCCCCTTCTTCTCTATTCTCTCCTTCTCTCTTCCTTTCTCCGCCTATACAATCCTCTTAACTCCCCTCCACATGCCCTGAATAAACTCTATTCTATACTATATAGGAAAGAAAAAGAGAACATACCCAGATTACTTTTTGCTTGGCACTCCTCTGACTGTTGTATTTGCTATTTTTCCTCTAAGCTGAAATGAAATTTTTCCTTGTGAAATGCATGGAACTAAATTTTAAAATTTTATAAACATTGGACAATGCCCATGGCAATACCATATAAGCTTTCCGAATGATTTGCAAGCCCATTCGTAAGATCATTTTATTGGCCATATGGTAAGCATAGTGGCCCAGAGATAAATGATATTCTTTTCCAGGCTTGACTTTGCAATATAGTACAGGTTCTCTACAATTGCATAAAGAATGATTGAGGTCCATATGGAAGCTACAATAAGAAAAACTTTCCTTGAATGTCAAGCAGACAATGTTTGGCTAGCAAGAAGGATCCCAAGACTAAATCTTTAGACTTGTCTTTGAGTGACTCTCATGACACATGACATGCAGATTAAAGCTCTGTGATGCTGTTTCAAATAAGTGCTCCTGTGCCCTTTTCAGTGTGAGGACTAAAGATGCTCTTTACTGAAAGGTTTCATAACATTCAAAACTTTGGCTTCTGTAATCTCTGAATGTACATTCTTGGGTTTAAATAATAAATATACAAACAGAATAGATATAATACTAGTTCACTTTATTAAGAATCAAATTCGAATTTATAAATGACTTTTGTTATATTTTTATATTTTGTATTTTGTGTTGCATAAGGATTCTTATATTGCTTTCTTGAATAAATTATAAAATACTTGTTATCTTAAGGGATCATCTACATACCTTATTTCTCACATCTCAATCATGACTATAATTTTAGCTCTCTGTTTTATACTGTTAGTCTATTATATACTTAACTACAGTAACTACGAACTCACTAGACATCTCACGGGGTAATTCACTGTTTTGTCCATCTTTGAAGTTGTCTATTCTCAGCACTTTTGCTCTCCCATGTAATTGTTGCTGCCATTGTCTGGGAACAGCATTAGTTGCTGCTCTTATAGCTTTTAATTTTTTATTAGAAATTTGCTTTGTTTATATTTCAAATTTTAACCCCTTTTGACATTATCCCACCAAAAATCCTGTATCCCATACACCCTCCCCCTGCTCACCCCCCCACCCCGCCCAATTTCCTGACTTGCATTTGCCTATTTTGGGGAATTGAACCTTCACAGGACCTCTCCTCTCGCTGATGTCTGAAATGGACATCTTGAAACTGCCCACAGTTACATCAAATGGGTTACCTGGAAGGAAAGCTAGGGATGAAATAGAATCGGCCTGCAAAACAGAAAAGGAGACCAAGACAAGAGCTGCTGTTCAAAGTCTCAAGTTTTAATGGAGGATTCAGAATTTAAAGTTTCAGGCAAGACCCCTCCCCCAAATTCCAGGGTGTGTTCAGGGGAACTGGTCTGACTGTTCACTGGGCATTGATGCCACTGCTCAGGTGGCTGGGTTGGTCACCTACTTAATTCAGGAATTGTAAATCCAAAAGAACAATGGACTTCACCTAGGTCTAAGTGCTCCACCTTAGGTGGGGGAGATTGTGGCTAGCACAGGAATTCCCACTCAAAGGCTGGGAGAGGAATTTCACCTTGGTCAATGTCAAGTTCCTGCCAGGTGGCATGGCACCCCAATAAGGCCCTCTACATCATCTTCTGCTACATATGTACCTGGAACCATGGGTCCCTCAGTGTGTATTCTTTGGTTGTTGGTTTAGTCCCCGGCAACTCTGGGCGTATTGATTGGTACATATTATTGTTCCTCCTGCAGAGCTGCAAAATTCTTCCGCTCCTTGAGTCTTATCTCTCGCTGCTCCATTGGGGACCTTATGCTCATTCAATTGATAGTCAAATACCCATGGGTATTTTGATCCACTCTCCAATATGGATCAAAGTATCCACAATTTGGTCCTCCATCATCTTGAATGTCATGTGGTCCATGAGTTGTATCTTGGGTTTTCTGAGCTTTTGGGCTAATATCTACTTATCAGCGATTGCATACCATGTGTGTTCTTTTGTGATTGGGTTACCTCACTCAGGATGATAGTTTCTAGCTCCATCCATTTGCCTAAGAATTTCATGAATTTATTGTTTTCAGTAGCTGAGTAGTATGCCATTGTATAAATGTACATTGTGTAAATGGATACATTTTCTGTATCCATTCCTCTATTGAGGAACATCTGGGTTCTTTCCAGCTTCTGGCTATTACATATAAGCCTGCTATGAACATAGTGGAGCATGTGTCCTTATTACATGTTGGAGGATCTTCTCAGTATATGCCCAAGAGTGGTATAGCTGGGTCCTCAGGCAGTGCTATGTCCAGTTTTCTGAGGAAGCTACAAACTGTTTTCCAGAGTTGTTTTACCAGCTTGCAGTCCCACCACCAAAGGAGGGTGTTCCTCTTTCTCTACATCTTCTCCAGCATTTGATGCCTCCTGAGATTTTGATTTTGGCCATTCTGACTGGTGTGAGGTGGAATCTCAGGGTTGTTTTGATTTGCATTTCCCTGATGGTTAAGAGTGTTGAACATTTCTTTACTTGTTCCTCAGTCATCTAGTATTCCTCAGTTGAGAATTCTGTTTAGCTCTGTACCCCATTTTTAAAAGGGTTATTTGGTACTTTGGAGTCTAACTTCTTGAGTTCTTTGTATATATTGGATATTAGCCCTCTATCAGATATAGGATTTGTAAAGATTGTTTCCCAATCTATTGGTTGCTACTTTGTCCTATTGATAGTGTCCTTTGCCTTACAGAAGCTTTGCAATTTTATGAGGTCCCATTTGTCAATTCTTGATCTTAGAGTATAAGCTACTGGTGTTCTACTCAGGAATTCTTCCCCTGTGTCCTTGTGCTCAAGGTTCTTCCCCACTTCTCTTCTATTAGATTCAGTGTATCTGGTTTTATGTGGAGGTCCATAATCCACTTGGACTTGAACTTTGTACAGGGAGATAAGAATGGATCAATTTGCATCCTTCTACATGTTGACTGCCAGTTGACTGAGCACCATTTGTTGAAAAAGCTGTCTTTTTTCATATTCTTATATCTTTAACAAATATCTGAGTGAGTTCAACTTAAAGGCAAAGAGGTTCATGGTTTGCAGGAAGGTATTGTGGCATAAATAAGTCATGGCTCTGTAGGCATGATTGGGAGACTGCTTATTTCATATGGAGAGGTAAGGAAGCATAGTAGTAGATGAATGCTGGGATTGTTTAACTTTTCATTTTTGCCTTTTTAGTTTAGTCCAATGCCTTAGTTCTCAAGATGGGCCCAAACATATTGAACCTGAGGCTTTCACCCTTAATTAAATCTTCTCTGGAAATACTGTCAGGGACACACTAAAAAGTATGTCTCCAAAGTGAGTCCAAGTCTAGATGAACTAATAATGAAGACACACCACAACAGAAACTTTCACTGAAACTCGGTTTAAATAAATTATTTTTGTTGTTGTTGATGTTATTTTTTCTTTTTTTAATTAGGTACATTCTTTATTTACATTTCAAATGATTTCCCTCTTACTGGTTCCCCCCCTCCACAAAAAAAGTCCCATACACCCTCTTCCCTCCCCCTGCTCCCCAACCAACCCACTCTTGCCTCCCCTTCCTGCCTTTCCCCTACACTGCCACATTGAGCCTTTGCAGGACCAGGTGCCTCTCCTTACTTCTTCGTGGGTATCCTTGATATGTGAATTGTTCCTTGAGTATCCAAAGTTTCTGGACTAATATCTGCTTATCAGTGAGAGCATACCATAAGTGAATTTTTGTGAATGGGTCACCTCACTCAGGATGACATTCTCTAGTTCCACCCACTTGGCTAAGAATTTCATGAATTGACTGTTTTTAATAGCTAAGTAGTATTCCATTGTGTAAATATACCACATTCTCTGTATCCATTCCTCCATTGAGGGACATCTGAGTTCTTTCCAGCTTCTGGCTATTATAAATAAGGCTGCAATAAACATAGTGGAGTATGTGTCCTTATTGCTTGTTGGAGAGCCCTCTGGGTATATACCCAGGAGTGGTATAGCAGTATCCTCCGATAGTGTCATGCTCCGTTTTCTGAGGAACCACCAAACTGATTTCCAGAGTGGTTTTACCAGCTTGCAATCCCACCAGCAGTGGAGGAGTGTTCCTCTTTCTCCACATCCTTGCCAACAACTGCTGTCTCCTGAGTTTTTGATCTTAGCCATTCTCACTGGTGTGAGGTGAAATCTCAGGGTGGTTTTGATTTGCATTTCCCTGATGGCTAAGGATGTTGAATATTTCTTTGGTGTTTCTAAGCCATTTGATATTCCTCAGGTGAAAATTCTTTATTTAGCACTGTACCCCATTTTTAATAAGGTTATTTGGCTCTCTGGGATCTACCTTCTTGAATTCTTTGTATATCTTGGATATTAGCCCTCTGTCAGATGTAGGGTGGGTAAAGATCTTTTCCCAATTAGTTGGTTGCCATTTTGTCCTATTGACAGTGTCCTTTGCCTTACAGAAACTTTGTAATTTTATGAGGTCCCATTTGTCAATTCTTGATCTTAGAGCATAAGCTATTGGTGTTCTGTTCAGGAAATTTTCCCTTGTGCCCATGTGCTCAAGGCTCTTCCCCCATTTCTTTTCTATTAGTTTCAGTGTTTCTGGTTTTATGGCGAGGTCCTTGATCCACTTGGACTTGAGCTTAGTACAAGGAGATAAGAATGGATCAATTTGTATTCTTCTGTATGCTGACCTCAAGTTGAACCAGCACCATCAATTGAAAAGGCTATCTTATTTCCACTGGGTGGTTGTAGAGCACTTGTCAAAATTCAAGTGACCTCAGGTGACTGGGTTCATTTCTGGGACCGCAAATTATGTTCCATTGATCTACCTGCCTGTCACTGAACAAATACCATGCAGTTTTTAATACTATTGCTCTGTGGTACTGTTTGAGGTCGGGAATACTGATTCCCCCAGAAGTTCCTTTACTGTTGAGAATAATTTTAGATACCCAGGGTTTTTTGTTATTCCTGATGAATTTGACCAGATGAATTTTTTGTTATTCCAGTTGAATCTTCTAATCATTCTACCTCTATGAAGAATGGAGTTGGGATTTTGATGAGGATTGCATTGAATCTGTATATTGCTTTCGGCAGGATAGTCATTTTTATTATATTAATCTTGCCAGTCCATGAGCATGGAAAATCTTTTCATCTTCTGAGGTCTTCTTCACTTTCTTTCTTCAGAAACTTGAAGTTCTTGTCATATATATCTTTCACGTGTTTGGTTAGAGTCACAGCAAGATTATTTATATTGTTTGTGGCTATTGTGACGGGTATCGTTTCCCTAATTTCTTTCTAATCCTGCTTATCCTTTGAGTATAGGAAGGCTACTGATTTGCTTGAGTTAATTTTATATCCAACCACTATTCTGAAGTTGTTTATCAGCTGTAGGAGTTCTCTGGTAGAGTTTTTTGGGTCGCTTAAGTATACTATCATATCATCTGCAAATAGTGATAATTTGACTTCTTCTTTCCCAATTTGTAACCCTTTGACGTCCTTTTCTTGTCTAATTGCTCTAGCTAGAACTTCAAGCACTATATTGAATAAATATGGAGAGAGAGGGCAGCCTTGACTAGTCCTTGATTTTAGTGGGATTGCTTCAAGTTTCTCTCCATTTAGTTTGATGTTGGCTACAGGTTTGCTGTATATTGCTTTTTCAATGTTTAGTTATGGGCTTTGCATTCCTGTTCTTTCCAAGACCTTTAATAACATGAAAGGATGCTGAATTTTGTCAAATGCTTTTTCAGCAACTAATGAAATGACCATGTGGTTTTTTCTTTGAGATTGTTTATGTAGTGGATTATACTGATGGATTTCCTTATAGTGAACCATCCCTTCTTTCCTGAGATGAAGTCTACTTGATCATGTTGAATGATCGTTTTGATGTATTCTTGCATTCGGTTAGCAAGAATTTTTTTGAGTATTTTTGCATCTATATTCATAAGGGAAATTAGTATGAAGGTATTTTTCTTTGTTGAATCTTTGTGTGGTTTTGGTATCAGTGAAACTGTGACTTCTTAGAATGGGTTGGGGAGTGTTCCTTCTATTTCTATTTTGTGGAATAGTTTGAAGAGTATTGTTGTTATGTCTTCTTCGAAGGTCTGATAGAATTCTGCACTAAAACAATCTGGTCCTGTGCTTTTTTTTTTCATTGGAAGACTTTCAATGACTGCTTCTTTTTTTTTAGAGGTTATGGGAGCATTTAGATAGTTTATCTGATCCTGATTATACTTTGGTAGTTGATATCTGTCTAGGAAATTGTTCATTTCCACCAGATTTTCCAGTTTTGTTGAGTATAGCCTTTTGTAGTAGGATCTGATGATTTTTTGAATTTCCTCAGTTTCTGTTGTTATTTCTCCCTTTTCATTTCTGATTTTGTTAATTTGGATTGTCTCTGTGCCCTCTGGCTAGTCTGGCTAAATGTTTATCTATCTTGTTGATTTTCTCAAAGAACCAACTCCTCGTTTTGTTGATTCTTTGAATAGTTTTTTGTTTCTACTTGGTTAAGTTCAGCCCTGAATTTGATGATTTTCTGCCTTCTCCTCTTGTGGGTATTAGTTTCTTTCTGTTCTAAAGCTTTCAGGTGTGCTGGTAAGCTGCTAGTGTATGCTCTCTCCACCTTCTTTTTGTAGGCACTCAGAGCTATGAGTTTTCCTCTTATCACTGCTTTCAATGTTTCCCATAAATTTGGGTATGTTGTATCTTCCTTTTCCTTAAATTATAAAAAGGTTTTGTTTTCTTTCCTTATTTCTTCCTTGTCCAAGGTATCATTGAGTAGAGCATTGTTCATTTTCCATGAATATATGGGCTTTCTGTTGTTTTTGTTGCTGTTGAAGACCATCCTTACTCTGTAGTGATCTGATAGGAGGCATGGAATAGTTCGGTTTTTTTTTGTACTTGTTGAGATCTGTTTTGTGACCAATTATATGGTTAATTTTGGAGAAGGTACCATGAGGTGCTGAAAAGGAGGTATATTCTTTTGATTTAGGATGAAATGTTCTATAGATATCTATTAAATTCATTTGGTCCAAAACTTCTGTTAGTTGTACTCTGTCTCTGTTTAGTTTTTGTTTCCCTGATCTGTCCATTAAGGAGAGTGAGGTATTGAAATCACCCACAATTACTGTATGGGATGCGATGTGTGCTTTCAGCTTCAGTAAGGTTTCTTTTACAGATACTGGTGCCCTTGTGTTTGGAGCATAGATGTTCAGAATTGAGATTTCTTCCTGGTAGATTTTTCCTTTGATGAGTATAAAGTGTCCTTCCATGTCTTTTTTGATAACTTTTGGTTGAAAGTCTATTTTATCAGATACTAGAATGGCTACTCCAGCTTGTATCCTGGGACCATTTGCTTGGAAAACTGTTTTCCAGCCCTTTACTCTGATGTAGTGTTTGTCTTTGACACTGAGATGTGTTTCCTGTATGCAGCAAAATGTTGGGTCTTGTTTAAGTATCCAGTCCATTAGTCTATGTCTTTTTATTGGGGAATTGAGCCCATTGATGTTAAGAGATATTAAGGAAAAGTGATTGTTGCTTTCCGCTATTTTTGATGTAATTTTTATGTTTGTTTGGTTGTCTTTTTTTTGGAGGGGGTTGGAATAGGATTAATTTCTTGCTTTTTCTAGTGTATAGTTTCTCTTCCTTTGTTGGTGTTTTCCCATTCATTTTCTTTTGAAGGGCTTGATTTGTGGAAAGATACTGTAAATTTGTTTTTGTCATGAAATACCTTGGTTTCTCCATCTATGGTAATTGAGAGATTTGCTGGATATAGCAGTCTGGATTGGCATTTGTGCTCTCTTAGGGTCTGTATGACATCTGCCTAGGCTCTTCTAGCTTTCACAGTTTCTGATAAGAAGTCTGGTGTAATTCTGATAGGTTTACCTTTATATGTTACTTGACCTTTTTCCTTTACTGCTTTTAATATTCTTTCTTTGTTTAGTACTTTTGGTACTTTTAATTATTATGTGATGGGAGGAATTTCTTTTCTGGTAAAATCTATTTGGAGTTCTGTAGGCTTCCTGTATGTTCATGGGCGTCTCTTTCTTTAGGTTAGGTAAGTTTTCTTCTTTAATTTTGTTGAAGA
Source organism: Tokudaia muenninki (assembly GCA_036184385.1). Classification (NCBI taxonomy): domain Eukaryota; kingdom Metazoa; phylum Chordata; class Mammalia; order Rodentia; family Muridae; genus Tokudaia; species Tokudaia muenninki. Next base: position 105,741,657 of record BTHS01000023.1, on the reverse strand, counting down.
CATTTACTGGACCCTTAAGTTGGAAATCTTCACTCTCTTCTATACCTATAATCTTTAGGTTTGACCTTCTCATTTTGTCCTGGATTTCCTGGATATTTAGAGTCAGGAGCTTTTTGCATTTTTCATTTTCTTTGACTATTGTATCAGTGCTTTCTACGGTATCTTCTGCATCTGAGATTCTCTCTTCTATCTCTTGTATTCTGTTCTTGATGCTTCGATCCATGACTCCTGACTTCTTTCCTAGGTTTTCTATGTCCGTATTTGTTTCCCTTTGTGATTTCTTTATTGTTTCTACCTCCATCTTTAGATCTTGGATGTTCAATTCCTTCACCTGTTTTGTTGTGTCTTCCCTTAGTTCTTCAAGGTCTTCCCCCTGTTTACTTGTGCTCTCCTGTATTTCTTTAAGGGAGTTATTTATGTACTTCTTGAAGCCCTCCAACAGCATCATGAGCAGTGATTTTAAATCCAGTTCTTGCTTTTCTGGTGTTTTGGAGTATCCAGGACTTGCTGTTGTTGGAGAACTTGGTTCCAATGGAGCTATGTAACCTTGGTTTCTGTTGGTGGTGTTCTTGCATTTGCCTTTTGCCATCTGGTTATCTCTGGTGCTAGCTGGTGTTGCTGTCTCTGACTGTGGTTTCTCTGTGCTCCTGGGAGACCTGTTCTCTCTATGTACACTGATATATAAGTACTTCTGCAAGACCCACTCTCTAATAGTTGGATTTATGTATGTACCTCTGTGGCCCGGATCAACTCTGGGTGCAGGTGGTAATCAGAAGACCCTGTCCCATTCTGTACCTAGGCTCTTGTGTCCTCAGGGTTTCAGGCTGTTTCCTCTTAGCATCAGGG